>JBAMBS010000362.1:7500-32526 GCA_037044455.1 Zygothrica quintamaculata | reverse complement strand
AAAGACTTTTTAGCACCTTTGCCTTTTTGTAAAAAAGAGCAAAACGGAGCTATTGGAAATGTGCAAAATCCAAAAGTATGTAACACATTGAAAAAATCATCGGATATATATATATATATTCTTGATCAGGAGGACTAGCTGAATCGATCTACCCCTGTCCGTCTGTCTGTCCGTCTGTCCGTCCGTCCGTATGAACGCCTGTTTCTCAGAGACTATAAAAACTAGAGCAACCAAATTTTAAACCTAGATTTGTTATTTTCATACGCTATACAAGTTGGTTTTTGATTTTTCAATTTCACCCCCTGACCATTACAATTCGAAAGAATCGATTATTAAGCACAATTTTCAACCGATCAAATTTATTTTTGGCACACATCATAATTAGACCGCTATACAAATTTGTTTTTGATTTATCAATTTCCTCCCCTGACCCCCGAAATTCGAAAAAATCGATTTTCAGATATAATTTTAAACCCATCAAATTTCTTTTACGCACACATGTTAAGTAGACCATTTTTCATCTAAGTCGCAAATTTCGGTAAATTTGAACAATAAACACGGAAGTTAGACAACATTAAGTACCGCGCTATAGTGTGTGGGGGGCTAAAAGGTACGCGCAATGGCTAAGTACATGCAGAACTATGTGTATGTATGAGTATGTGTGTTTATGGATGTATATGTAAGCAAAGGGGCTCTCGTAGTCGGTTACACTCGACTACAGACTTTTTACTTGTTTATATAATATTAAGGCATACGTTAGTTGATACAAGATATCAAAAACATATATCAACGTATCGGCTAGTCTGAGTTAACACGTTTACTCGACCGTTGCGTCTCATTGTTCGGGCACCGCCTAACAATTGGTGACAGCAATTGCTAATATTATTAACATAATATTAGAGCAGATACTTGTTGATACAAAAGGTCAAAAATATATTTTGTTAGAGCAATATATATTAATTATATTAATTTGCACGTACTTAGCCAATGCTCCTCTTAGCCGCCCACGCTCTATAGCGCGGTGACTAATGTTGAACAACTTCCAAGTCTATTGTTTAATCGAAATTTACAACATAGATCAAGAATGGGCTTATTGGTACGTGTGCCAAAGAGAAATTTGATCGGTTGAAAATTGTGTCTTATAATCGATTTTTTTGATTTGTGGTGGTCAGGGGATTAAATTCAAAAACCAAAACAAACTTGTATAGCGTACTAACATAGCAAATGTATATTTGCAGTCTAATTATAATGTGTGCCAAAAATAAATTTGATCGGTTGAAAATTGTGCTTAATATTCGATTTTTTCGAATTGCGGTGGTCAGGGGAGGAAATTGAAAAATCAAAAACAAACTTGTACAGCGTACGAAAATGATAGATCTAGGTTTTAAATTTGGTTGCTCTTGCTCTTATAGTCTCTAAGAAACAGGCGTTCATACGGACGGTCGGACGGAAGGATGGACGGACGGACGGACGGACGGACAGACAGACGGTCAGGGCTAGATCAACTCGTCTTGTCGTCCTGATTCAGAATATATATACTTTATGGGGTCTCCGATGATTATTTCTATGTGTTACATACTTTTGGATCTTGCATTTCCAATAGCACCGCTTTGCTTCTTTTTGACAAAAAGGCAAAGGGGCTAAAAAAAACGATTAATATGCATCATTTTCAACCGATTGAATTTTTTTTTCGCACACGTATTAATTAGACTATCTGATCTACCTTTTGAATTTACAATAAACACGAAAGTTATACAACATTAAGTATCGCGTTATTGAGCGTTATGCATGAGTATGTGTGTGTATGGGTGTATATGTTGGCAAAGGGGTTCTCGTATTTGGGTACACTCGACTACAGACTTCTTACTTGTTCTTTTTGCCGCAATAAGAATTTTACTTGGAAAGTGATTGTTATGATAATCCTGAGAAGAAATATACCGACACGGTTTGTTGTGGAATGGGTTTCTAAAGCCTGTAGGCCTTGTCTGTTTTTGATGTGCAGTGCCTGTAATGCCTGAAGTGATAACACTTGCAGCCTTTCTACTTCCAGTGGTGTCATTTGGATGAGTGGTGATCCCCGTTTCATGATTGTTATTTCCTTGTTAGTGAATGTTTTGTTCCCAATCATTATGGTATCGTTCCAAAAAATGCAGAAGGTATGTCCCTTTTAGATGAGTGGTGGAGTTAGCTTGTGTGGCATTTCCAATAAGAAGTTGTTCAATAAGATTATGCTGTTCTCGATTTCTTCGAATTTCGGTATGTATTCAGAGTTGCTATAACTGCATGTCGAGTTTTTTTCTTCACTTCAATTTATTGTTTCTGCTTTATTACAAATTTTGATTGAGTTTACTTTTTTACATTTTTTCTTTAGTGATAGAATAATAATAATAATATTTTCTGATACAAGGACTTCATTACTTTCTAAGATTAACATAGAATTGTTTTTTAATACAGGTTTTACTAACAGATTTTCAAAATTTGTAAGTTCCAATTGTTAAACCTTTAAGATACATTTGTTTTGTTGTGTAAGACAGACACGTCGACAAACTCTAACATTTCTTCAATTGCTAGATTTGTTAAATTGCCTTTTTGAAAAATATTATCTATTTCTTTAAGTTCAATTTCATTTAAAAGTAAGGAGTTTATTATATTTAATTTCGCCCATTGAATAGCATATTTATTTATTTTTTTTTTTTTTTGTTTATTAAGGAAGCCGAGGTCCTAAGACCTCTTTGTGTCCTTTATATCAATTAAATTAAGCCCAATTGGGCGCACCGGCTAACCACTAAGGTGTAGCTTAACAATTCATATAATAAACATCAAATTTGCCTCCTTCTGGGCATCCGGCTAATGAGGTTATGAGGTCGACGTCTTTTTAGGCGTCGTCCTGGGCGAGTTCTAGTCAGACTTTTGGCTAACCTATTGCTGTGGTTATTATTGCTTATTTAATGTTTACTATATCCTCTTTTATCAATCTTAATTGATTTTTTAAGCTTATTGCTATTTCATTGCTTAATATATTATCTGTTCTTATAGTGCTCGGTAATATGTTCGAAACACTTGTTAAACTATTTAATTGGTGCTCTAATTGTTTGTTTATTATAACTTGGTCATTGTTATTTTTGATAAGACTATTGAGGCTTATTCTATTGTTATCAGATCATCATGAGGTGGGCTACCTGCAATGTATTTCCAAGCTGTACCAATCATACTGATTGATCTGGCTTGTCCATTTTAAGGTGTAAGCGTGTTCAACGCAGAAAATGTCTGTACTAGTACTAAGTTCATTTAATGTGTGTTTTTGGATATTCATTAAATCTGATTCTTTTTGTCTTAAATTGATAAAATGGATAATTTTTATGGAAGAGACTTGTAATTTTCCCGTCCCTGTGTAAATGGTTATACTGTGGGCGTTGGTGTAATTAGTGACGTCCATAGTTGCAAATACCAACGACAAAGTTATTATATGTAATAAAATCCTGTAATGATAAATTCTAATGTAGTGATAACATAGTGTTTTTTAGGAGTATGGGCCGATCACTCACGATCGGGACAATACCCACAAGCGGACAACATCTAATTGAAGTTAGTGGTATATATATATATATATTTTTTTTTAATTTTTTCAGACTGACACGGTACTATTTATTTAATAATAATTTTATTTGTTTTCCTTTATTATTATTTTTTGTAGTTTCGGTCTTAATATTACTTTTATGAACAACTCGACCTTCTTTTTTAACATTGGTTGTATGTTTATTTTGTTTTACTTTTTTTTTTCTTTTTTTTTTTATTATTACTATTATTTTTACTATTTCTATTTTAAATCAAGGTGATAATTTAGAGCCGAGCCTAGTATTTTGTTTTAAAAATATTACTTGTCCTGATAAGTAAGTCTTCATTTCGTTTTTCTTTTTGTTGTGAGTTTGTAAGTTGGTTATTTGTTAGCGCCTTTGCCTTTTTGTAAAAAGAAGGAAAGCGGAGCTATTGGAAATGTGCAAAATCCAAGATTATGTAACACATAGAAATAATCATCGGAGACCCCATAAAGTATATATATTCTTAATCAGGACGACAAGACGAGTCGATCTAGCCCTGTCCGTCTGTCCGTCCGTCTGTCCGTCCGTCCGTCCATCTGTCCGTCTGTCCGTCCGTATGAACGCCTGTTTCTCAGAGACTATAAGAGCTGGAGCAACCAAATTTTGATGTTAGATTCTTTTTGATCGTAGGTTATACGACTTTGTTTTTGATTTTAGAACTTTCTCCCCTGACCACCACAATTCGAAAAAAATAACGATTTTTAGGCACAATTTTCAATCGATCAAATTTATTTTTGGCACACATCATAATTAGACCATTGTTAATCCATGTTGTGAATCTGGGTAAGATTGATTAAAAAACTCGGAAGTTATACATCATCAAATGTGGTGTTATTTTACCCGGGGGGCATGGTAGTGCGCGCAAAATAAGAGCTAGAGCAACGAAATTTAAAATCTAGATTTATTATTTTCCTAAGCTTTACGATTTTGTTTTAGATTTTCTAATTTCCTCCCCTGACCCCTGCAGTTCAAAACAAGTAAGAAGTCTGTAGTCGAGTGTAACCGACTACGAGAGCACCTTCGCCTACATATACAGCCATACACACATTCTCATACATACACACAGTTCTGCACGTAATTAGCCATTGCGCGCACCTTTTAGCCCCCTACGCTCTATAGCGCGGTACTTAATGTTGTATAACTTCCGTGTTAATTGTTAAAATTTAACGAAATTCACAACGTAGATGAAAAATTGTCTACTTAATTTGTGTGCGTAAAAGAAATTTGATCGGCTAAAAATTGTATCTGAAAATCGATTTTTTCAAATTGCGAGGGTCAGGGGAGGAAATTGAAAAATTAAAAACAAACTCGTATAGCGTACAAACATAACAAATCTACGTTCCAAATTTCGTTGCTCTAGCTCTTATTTTGCGCGCACTACTATACCCCCCCACGTGGCCAATGACACCAAATTTGCTGATGTATAACTTCCGAGATTTTTATAAATTTTACCCAGATTCACAACATGAATCAAGAGCGGTCAAATTATGATGTGTGCCAAAAATAAATTTGATCGGTTGAAAATTGTGCTTAATAATCGATTTTTTCGAATTGTGGTGGTCAGGGGAGGAAATTGAAAAATCAAAAACAATCTTGTACAGCGTACGAAAATGATAAATCTAGGTTTTAAATTTGGTTGCTCTAGCTCTTATAGTCTCTGAGAAACAGGCGTTCATACGGACGGACGGACAGACGGACGGACGGACGGACAGACAGACGGGCAGGGCTAGATCAACTCGTCTTGTCGTCCTGATTCAGAATATATATACTTTATGGGGTCTCCGATGATTATTTCTATATGTTACATACTTTTGGATTTTGCATATTTCCAATAGCTTTTTTACAAAAAGGCAAAGGGGCTAATAAGTAGATTACTGTAGTTGTTTATGTAACCTTTTATGTTCCATTGGATAAACTTTAAGGGCATAATGATAATATGAAGCATACAAAATAAAATAAAACAAGTAAGAAGTCTGTAGTCGAGTGTACCCGACTGCGAGAGTTCTTTGCCTACATATACACCCATAAACACAGATACTCATACATACACACAGTTCTGCATGTACTTAGCCATTGCGCGCACCTTTTAGCCCCCACGCTCTATAGCGCGGTACTTAATGTTGTCTAACTTCCGTGTTTATTGTTCAACTTTAAATAAATTCACAACGTAGATGAAAAATGGTCTACTTAATATGTGTGCGTAAAAGAAATTTAATCGGTTGACAATTGTACTAAATAATCGATTTTTTCAAATTGCGGTGGTCACGGGAGGAAATTGAAAAATCAAAAACAAACTTGTACAGCGTACGAAAATGATAAATCTAGGTTTAAAATTTGGTTTCTCTAGCTCTTATAGTCTCTGAGAAACAGGCGTTCATACGGACGGACGGACGGACGGACGGACGGACAGACAGACGGACAGACAGACGGACAGGGCTAGATCAACTCGTCTTGTCGTCCTTATTCAGAATATATATACTTTATGGGGTCTCCGATGATTATACTAACCTTCATTGTGTATAGACGTACTTTTGTGCTCTTCATATTTAATATTTAATTATTGTGTTTTTAAATTATATTAATATTGAATATTTCATAACTAATCTAATTTGAATAAATTAACTTAGTTTCGTTCCGTGTTGGTGCTATTTAACGTGCTTATCTATTATTTTCTTTTTGTGACTAATTAGCCCCTTTGCCTTTTTGTAAAAAAAGAGCAAAGCGGAGCTATTGGAAATGTGCAAAATCCAAAAGTATGTAACACATAGAAATAATCATCGGAGACCCCATAAAGTATATATATTCTGAATCAGGACGACAAGACGAGTTCATCTAGCCCTGTCCGTCTGTCTGTCTGTCCGTCTGTCCGTCTGACCGTCTGTCCGTCTGTATGAACGCCTGTTTCTCAGAGACTATAAGAGCTAGAGCAACCAAACTTGAAGTCTAGATTCGTTATGTTCGTAGGTTATACGAGTTTGTTTTTGATTTTTGAATTTCCTCCCCTGACCCCCGCAAATCGAAAAAAACGTTTATTAAGCATAATTTTCAACCGATCAAATTTATTTTTGGTACACATCATAATTAGACCATTCTTGATCGATGTTGTAAGTCTGTGTAAGATTGATCAAAAATCTCGGAAGTTATAGATCATCAAAAGTGGCGTTATGGGCCCCGGGGGGCTAATGTAGTGCGCGCAAAATAAGAGCTAGAGCAACGAAATTTGGAACGTAGATTTTTTATGTTCGTACGCTATACAAGTTTGTTTTTAATTTTTAAATTTCCTCCCCTGACCACCGCAATTCGAAAAAAACGATTATAAGGTACAATTTTTAACCGATAAGATTTATTTTTCACACACATATTAAGTAGATCATTCTTCATCTACGTTGTGAGTTTCGTTAAAATTTAACAATAAACACGGAAGCTATACAACAATAAGTACCGCGCTATAGAGCGTGGGGGGCTAAAAGGTGCGCGCAATGGCCAAGTACGTGCAGAACTGTGTGTATGTATGAGTATGTGTGTGTATGGCTGTATATGTAGGCAAAGGGGCTCTCGTAGTCGGGTACACTCGACTACAGAATTCTTACTTGTATTTTATTTGTGCTTGTGCTTCAATTGTCTCTCTATATTTTGTTTTTGTTTTCATTTTTTGTCTTATTATTTGTTTTTGTGTGCAGCTGTGCTGTGGTAAGTTTTATTTATTTCGGTACTTTTTCATTGCTCTTTGTGCATATTCACCTTACTTTATTGGTGTTGTAGGCGCTCTCTCATTTACTAGTTGTTGTTAGTGTGATCTGTTTACACTCTCGGCAGCTGTAGAGATAATCTTCCGTTAGCTAGCTTAATTTTTGTTTTTGTGTTATTATTGATATCTTATCTTCTCTTTTGTTTTCTTTCGTGAGCAGTACACTATTTTACTCGAGTTCACCGACTTTATAACTATGTTTGTCTGCTGTGCAAAAAATTGCAAATGTCCTTCAGACATCAAAGCTGAATTAATTGATTGTTGGCTGTGTGACAACGTCATACATACTAAGTGTGCCGGTTACACAAGCAGAATTAAAGACCTGATTAGTAATAAGTCCGGTCTTAGGTGGTGTTGCGAGTCTTGTCGCGAAGCTGAAATGAACTTTCAAAAGTTCATGAGGCAGACAAGGCGCGGTTTTGATACCCTAAGAGCAGCCTTTACTAAATTGCATGGGGATTTTAAAAATTTGGATGATAATTTTAATAATTTAAAATTATGATCCCAATCGTCTGAGCCGACGATAGATTTACCTTGTTCTTCTGGCTCATTAACTTTGCCGACCCTAATTCTATGTCCGTTATCACCAGCAGCTGTAGTGAATAATAATTCAGTACAGTTGATGAGTTTTTGTTCCCCAATTCCCACCGAAAATAATACTAATGTGGATAACTCCAATAGTGTTAGTATGACTCCACATGTGCTACCTATTAACAATCCCATTAATATTCCACCTCAAACGGTGAAATTACCTCCTGAGGCTAACACTTCCGTTAAGCCCCTGTCTGTTGTTCCGTATAGGAAGCAAATTTTCGTATCCAGGCTATCGCCGGATACTTCGATTGATGATGTAAACTCTTACATCCAATCGAATTTGAAATTGTCCGATTTAGATTTTAAAAAATTAAATATTTCGGTGAGAAAATTTGATTTTAATTATACCAGGGAAATATCCTCTTTTAAATTTAGTATCTCGGCTGATACTTTTAACACAGTTTGTTGCAAAAGTTTCTGGCCCAATGATCTAGTTATAAAAGAGTTTGTTCCCAAAAACCGAAATCGGCCTCCAATTGTACTGCCACGAAATGCTACTGGCGTTTCATGTTCTGTCTCTTCAAAAAACTAATAACCTCCCATCTTATAACTTACCAAAATGTTAGAGGTCTAAAATCGAAATTATCCAAACTTTATTTAGATAGTTTCTCTTTTGACTCTAACATATTGGTCTTTACTGTTGGTTACAGCCTGATATTGCTGACTTATCTATTTTGTCAAATAGATACACTTGTTTCAGACAAGACCGTTCACTTCGCCCTGGTGGCGTACTGATTGCTGTTCGCTGTAGTCTATTATCTCAGCCAATAGTCATTGACAGTTCTTTTAATATTGAATTTACTGCTGTAAAAATCAATATTAATAATATCAACCTATTTGTAACTTATTCCTACATTCCGCCTAATTCGGATTCTGCAATTTATCTCAAACATTTGTCCGTTATCCGTTCTATCTCGTCCGAGCTTTCTAATAATGATTACTTGCTTGTTTTTGGTGATTTTAATCTGCCAAATGTTGACTAGTCACAATCTCCTACTACCACTAATGTTGTGTCACCAGTAACTGTCAATGAATTTATTGAATCTTTATAAGAATTGTCAGTCTGTCAGGTTAATGCTGTCCGTAATTGTAATGGGCGTTTACTTGACCTTATTTTTGCATCGGATTCATCTAATGTTACAATAAAGCAAACTTGTGCTCTTGTTGTTCCTGAAGATCGCTACCATCCAACTTTAAAAATACTTCTTGAATTGCCTAGTTTAGTAGAATCATCTTCGTCTAACCCTAGGTGTTTTAAAAAATACAACTTTTTCAAACTTAATTTTCTTATTTCTAAAACTAACTGGGCTCCTTTATATGTTTGTTCTGACATTAATAAAGCGACTTCAATCTTTTATAATGTTTTGGATAAACTTTTTAATAGTTGAGTTCCTTTGGTGCTCCAAAAGAGGACGAATAGACCTCCATGGTTCTCCAAGAAATTAGCTATGCTTAAAAATATTAAATCCAGATATTATAAACGATTTAAGCCTACAAGAACACTTGCCGATTTATCTCGGTATGTTATTGCCAAAACAAACTTTATCTCATGCAATACGCTTTGTTATAATAATTACCTAGGGCGCTGCCGATCACAATTTCGGCAAAATCCTAAGCAATTTTTTAATTTTGTTAACAATAAGCGTAAGGCATCTACTTTACCTAATTCTGTAGTTATGATGGAATGACAGCAAACTCTGATCAGGCGGCAGCCGATTTATTTGCAGATTTCTTTCAATCTACGTATTCATCCACTAGTTTGACTCGTGATAGTCACTATCCGTATAGGCTAAATACTTCTAGCTGCATTTATAATCCCGTTATCCTCGAAAGTTCGCTATATAGCGAACTTAATATAATTAAACCAGTTTATTCCCCCGGGCCCGATGGGGTTCCTGCATGTGTTCTCAAATACTGTGCTGGCTCTCTATGTAAGCCTTTATTTAAATTATTTGATTTGTCTGTTAGTTCCAGTTCATTCCCAACCATTTGGAAGGAATCATATATAATTCCTCTCCATAAGAATGGTTCAATGTCTGATATTAAGAACTATAGGGGTATTTCCAAGTTGTCTGCTATTCCTAAAGTGCTTGAGAAATTGATAACGTCTCAGCTACAGCACTTTTGTAGTTCGATTATTTCACCTAGCCAACATGGTTTTGTGAAATCTCGATATACAACCACTAACTTACTTGAATTTAGTTCCTCTGTTATTAAAGGATTTCGGAATAATATGCAGACTGATGTTATTTACACGGATTTCAGTAAGGCTTTTGACTCCGTAAATCACTCTCTCTTGCTTACTAAGTTGAGTTTGACTGGATTTCCTCAAGACCTTCTTAACTGGATCGACGATTACCTTGGATCGCGAATACAACGCGTAATGTTTAAATCATCATTATCTAAGTCCGTATATGTTTCATCTGGTGTCCCCCAGGGCAGTCATCTAGGTCCGTTACTTTTTAATCTTTTTATAAATGATCTTCCTCAAGTTTTCTCCAATTGTAACATACTAATGTATGCCGATGATGTGAAGTTATACGTTACTTATAATGACATAATAGTTTCTCATTTATTGCAGTCGGAACTAGACCTATTTTATGTCTGGTGTAAATGTAATTTATTACATCTTAATTGCTCTAAATGTAAATCTATGTCATTTTATAGAGGATCACCTCTTATATCTAATTACTCTCTCGGTCAGTATACACTTGACAGATTAGAGAATGTCATGGACTTAGGAATTTTACTTGACCATAAGTTAAATTTTAATGCCCATGTTGCTCTCACTGTAAATAAGGCTACTCAAACTCTTGGATTCGTGAAAAGATGGTCCAAAGAATTTGATGACCCCTATATAACTAAAATTCTTTATACTGCCATTGTCCGACCTATCTTAGAATATGGATCTTGTGTTTGGTCACCATAATATTCGGTACATCAAGATAAAATTGAGTCTGTACAGAAAAAGTTTCTTCTTTTTGCTCTTCGGGCTTTTAACTGGGCTCCTGGTACGGATCTTCCTTCGTACGCAAGTAGACTATTACTAATTAATCTTCCATCCCTTACTAATCGCCGTATTATGCGTGAAGTTATGTTCCTACACAAATTACTTTTAGGATTAGTAGATTCTAGTGTTTTATTAAGTAATATTAATATTCGTGTTCCTTCTAGATTTTCGCGAAACTTTAACCTAATCTTTCTTAACACATGTACAACTAATTACTTATTGCATGAACCTTTCAGGGTACTCTGTTCTGACTATAACAAGCTCTACAGAGTTATCAGTACGGAATTACCCTTAGAAACTAACAAAAATTTAATTCTTAACTTTTTAACTAATAATAATTAACATTAAAATTACATTAAATGTAAGATCATTTTTAATTCAATTTTAATACTCCCAGCTTAAGACTTAAAACTTAAAACTTAAATTAAAATTTAAAATTTAAATTTAAATATAATTATATAATTTTAATCTTTAACTTTAATTATATTTCAATTTTGTACCAAAATTTTTGGACTACTGCTCAAAGTTGACATTAAATAAATAAATAAATATGTTACATACTTTTGGATTTTGCATATTTCCAATAGCTTTTTTACAAAAAGGCAAAGGGGCTAATAAGTTGATTACTGTAGTTGTTTATGTAACCTTTTATGTTCCATTGGATAAACTTTAAGGGCATTATGATAATATGAAGCATACAAAATAAAATAAAACAAGTCAGAAGTCTGTAGTCGAGTGTACCCGACTGCGAGAGCCCCTTTGCCTACATATACAGCCATAACACAGATACTCATACATACACACAGTTTTGCACGTACTTAGCCATTGCGCGCACATTTTAGAGAGTTCTTTGCCTACATATACACCCATAAACACAGATACTCATACATACACACAGTTCTGCACGTACTTAGCCATTGCGCGCACCTTTTAGCCCCCCACGCTCTATAGCGCGGTACTTAATGTTGTCTAACTTCCGTGTTTATTGTTCAATTTTAAATAAATTCACAACGTAGATGAAAAATGGTCTACTTAATATGTGTGCGTAAAAGAAATTTAATCGGTTGAAAATTGTACTAAATAATCGATTTTTTCAAATTGCGAGGGTCACGGGAGGAAATTGAAAAATCAAAAACAGACTTGTACAGCGTACGAAAATGATAAATCTAGGTTTAAAATTTGGTTTCTGTAGCTCTTATAGTCTATGAGATACAGGCGTTCATACGGACGGACGGACGGACGGACAGACAGATGGACAGACAGACGGACAGGGCTAGATCAACTCGTCTTGTCGTCCTGATTCAGAATATATATACTTTATGGGGTCTCCGATGATTATTTCTATATGTTACATACTTTTGGATTTTGCATATTTCCAATAGCTTTTTTACAAAAAGGCAAAGGGGCTAATAAGTAGATTACTGTAGTTGTTTATGTAACCTTTTATGTTCCATTGGATAAACTTTAAGGGCATAATGATAATATGAAGCATACAAAATAAAATAAAACAAGTAAGAAGTCTGTAGTCGAGTGTACCCGACTGCGAGAGCCCCTTTGCCTACATATACACCCATAAACACACATACTCATACATACGCACAGTTCTGCACGTACTTAGCCATTGCGCGCACCTTTTAGCCCCCCACGCTCTATAGCGCGGTACTTAATGTTGTCTTATTTCCTTGTTTATTGTTTAATTTTTACGAAATTCACAACGTAGATGAAAAATGGTCTACTTAATATGTGTGCGTGAAAGAAATTTGATCGCTTAAAATATGTATCTGAAAATCGATTTTTTCAAATTGCGAGGGTCAGGGGAGGAAATTGAGAAATCAAAAGCAAACTCGAATAGCGCACAAGCATAACAAATCTACGTTCCAAATTTCCGGGGCCCATAACTCCACTTTTGCTGATCTATAACTTCCGAGATTTTTTATCAATCTTACCCAGATTCACACCATCGATAAAGAATGGTTATGATGTGTACCAAAAATAAATTTGATCGGTTGAAAATTGTGCTTAACAATCGTTTTTTTTGAATTGCGCTGGTCAGGGGAGGAAATTTAAAAATGCAAAACAAACTCGTATAGCGTACGAACATAACAAATCTACGTTCCAAATATCGTTGCTCTAGCTCTTATATTGCGCGCACCACTATACCCCCCGGGGCCCAGAACACCACTTTTGCTGATCTATAACTTCCGAGATTTTTTATCAATCTTACTTAGATTCGCAACATGGGTCAAGAGCGGTCTAGTTATGATGTGTGCCAAAAATAAATTTGATCGGTTGAAAATTGTGCTAAATAATCGTTTTTTTCGAATTGCGGCGGTCAGGGGAGGAAATTGAAAAATCCAAAACAAACTCGTATTGCGTACGAACATAACAAATCTACGTTCCAAATTTCGTTGCTCTAGCTCTTATTTTGCGCGCACTACTATACCCCCCCGGTGCCAATAATACCACTTTTGATGATGTATAACATCCGAGACTTTTAATCAATCTAACCCAGATTCACAAAATCGATTAAGAATGGTCTTATTATGATGTGTACTAAAAATAAATTTGATCGGTTGAAAATTGTACTTAATAATCGATTTTTTCGAATTGCGCGGGTCAGGGGAGGAAATTGAAAAATAAAAACAAACTTGTACAGCGTACGAAAATTATAAATCTAGGTTTAAAATATGGTTGTTCTAGCTCTTATTTTGCGCGCACTACTATACCCCCCAGGGACTATAACGCCACTTTTGGTGATCTATAACTTCCGAGATTTTTGATCAATCTTACTTAGATTCACTACATGGATCAAGATTGGTCTTGTTATGATGTGTACTAAAACTAAATTTGATCGGTTGAAAATTGTGCTTAATAACCGTTTTTATCGAATTGCCTAGGTCAGGGGAGGAAATTGAAAAATCCAAAACAAACTTGTGTAGCGTACGAACATAACAAATCTACGCTCTAAATTTCGTTACTCTAGCTTTTATTTTGCGCGCATTTCTATACCCCCCCGGGGCCAATAACACCACGTTTGCTGATCTGTAACTTCCGAGATTTCCTATCAAATTTCCCAAATTCACAACATCGATCAAAATTGGTCTAGTTATGATGTGTACCAAATATAAATTTGATCGGTTGAAAATTGTATCTGGAAATCGATTTTTTCAAATTGCGGTGGTCAGGGGAGAAAATTGAAAAATTCAAAACAAACTCGTATAGCATACAAACATAACAAATCTACGTTCCAAATTTCGTTGCTCTAGCTCTTACTTTGCGCGCATTTCTAGACCCCCCGGGGCCTTTAACACCACTTTTGCTCATCTATAACTTCTGAGATTTTTGATCAATCTTACTCAGATTCACAACATGGATCAAGAGCAGTCTAATTATAATGTGTGCCAAAAATAAATTTGATCGGTTGAATATTGTGCTTAATAATCAATTTTTTCGATTTGTGGGGGTCAATGGAGGAAATTGAAAAATCAAAAACAAACTTGTACAGCGTACGAAAATGATATATCTAGGTTTAATATTTGGTTGCTCTAGCTCCAATAGTCTCTGAGGAACAGGCGTTCATACGGACGGGCGGATGGACGGACGGACGGTCGGACGGACGGATGGACGGACGGACGGACGGACGGACGGACAGACGGACGGACGGACGGACGAACGGACAGACGGACGGACGGACGGACGGACGGACCGACGGACCGACGGACGGACCAACGGACCGACGGACGGACAGACAGTTGGACAGGGCTAGATCAATTCGTCTTGTCGTCCTGATTCAGAATATATATACTTTATGAGGTCTCCGATGATTAGTTCTATGTGTTACATACTTTGGGATTTTGCAAATTTCCAATAGCTCCGCTTTGCTCTTTTTTACAAAAAGGCAAAGGGGCTAAAAATATAACAAGTAAGAAGTCTGTAGTTGAGTGTACCCGACTACGTACTTAGCCATTGCACGCACCTTTTAGCCCACCACGCTCGATATCACGGTACTTAATGTTGTCTTACTTCCGTGTTTATTGTTAAATTTAAACGAAATTCGCAATGTAGGTGAAAAATGGTCTACTTAATATGTGTGCGTAATGAAATTTTATCGGTTGAAAATTTGTATCTGAAAATCGATTTTTCAAATTGCGGTGGTCAGGGGAGGAAATTGAAAAATCCAAAACAAACTCGTATAGCATACGAACATAACAAATCTACGTTCCAAATTTCGGTGCTCTAGCTCTTATTTTGCGCGCTCTACTATACCTCCCGAGGCCCATAACGCCACTTTTGATGCTGTATAACTTCCGAGATATTTGATCAATCTTACCCAGATTCCCAACATAGATCAAGAATGGTCTAATTATGATGAGTGCCAAAAATAAATTTGATCGGTTGAAAATTGTGCTTAATAATCGATTCTTTCGAATTGTAATGGTCAGGGGAGGAAATTGAAAAATCCAAAACAAATTCGTATAGCGTACGAACGAAACAAATCTACGTTCCAAATTTCGTTGCTCTAGCTCTTATTTTGCGCGCTCTACTATATCTCCCGAGGCCCATAACGCCACTTTTGATGATGTATAACTTCCGAGATTTTTTATCAATCTTACCCAGATTCACAACATCGATCAAGAATGTGCCAATAATAAATTTGATCGGTTGAAAATTGTGCTTAATAATTGATTTTTTCGAATTGCGTGGGTCAGGGGGTGAAATTGAAAAATCAAAAACTAACTTGTACAGCGTACGAAAATGATAAATCTAGCTTTAAAATTTGGTTACTTCTAGCTCTTATAGTCTCTGAGAAACAGGCGTTCATACGGTCGGACGGACGGACGGACGGTCGGACGGACGGACGGACAGACAGACGGACAGGGCTAGATCAACTCGTCTTGTCGTCCTGATTCAGAATATATATACTTTATGGGGTCTCCGATGATTATTTCTATGTGTTAAATACTTTTGGATTTTGCATATTTCCAATAGCTCCGCTTTGCTCTTTTTTACAAAAAGGCAAAGTGGCTAAAAAAGAAAACTAATATTTTTGAGGCGAGGGCAGATCCAGGTCGTGCTTGTTAAACTAGTATTAAATTGTATATTTTGTATATATATTGAATTTAATTTAAATAAAAAAAAAATAAATAAATCCTTATTTACCCAATTTATTTTCCTGGGTTTTGTGGAGTTCCAGCATGTGATAATAATTGAGTTGTCGATTAGTACCAGTTTATTCTCAAACATTTGGAAGGAATCATACATAATTCACTTCCATAGGAATGATGGGCATGGGCATTAAAATTTAACTTATGGTCAACTAAAATTCATAAGTCCATGACACTCTCTAATCTGTCAAGTGTATACTGACCGAGAGAGTAATTAGATATAAGAGGTGATCCTCTATAAAATGACATAGATTTACATTTAGAGCAATTAAGATATAATAAATTACATTTACACCAGACATAAAATAGGTCTAGTTCCGACTACAATAAATAAGAAACTATTATGTCATTATAAGTAACGTATAACGTATCGAGATTTCACAAAACCATGTTGGCTAGGTGAAATAATCGAACTACAAAAGTGCTGTAGCTGAGACGTTATCAATTTCTCAAGCACTTTAGGAATAGCAGACAACTTGGAAATACCCCTATAGCTCTTAATATCAGACATTGAACCATTCTTATGGAGAGGAATTATATATGATTCCTTCCAAATAGTTGGGAATGAACTGGAACTAACAGACAACTCAAATAATTTAAATAAAGGCTTACATAGAGAACCAGCACAGTATTTGAGAATAAATTAGTTTATTTATATTAAGTTCGCTATATAGCGAACTTTCGAGGATAACGGGATTAAAAATGCAGCTAGAAGTAATTAGCCTATACGGATAGTAACTATCACGAGTCGAGCTAGGAGCCCAGTTAGTTTTAGAAATAAGAAAATTAAGTTTGAAAAAGTTGTATTTTTTAAAACACCTAGGGTTAGACGAAGATGATTCTACTAAACTAGGCAACTCAAGAAGTATTTTTAAAGTTGGATGGTAGCGATCTTCAGGAACAACAAGAGCACAAGTTTGCTCTATTGTAACATTAGATGAATCCGATGCAAAAATAAGGTCAAGTAAACGCCCATTACAATTACGGACAGCATTAACCTGACAGACTGACAAATCTTATAAAGATTCAATAAATTCATTGACAGTTACTGGTGACACAACATTAGTGGTAGTAGGAGATTGTGACTAGTCAACATTTGGCAGATTAAAATCACCAAAAACAAGCAAGTAATCATTATTAGAAAGCTCGGACGAGATAGAACGGATAACGGACAAATGTTTGAGATAAATTGCAGAATCCGAATTAGGCGGAATGTAGGAATAAGTTACAAATAGGTTGATATTATTAATATTGATTTTTACAGCAGTAAATTCAATATTAGAAGAACTGTCAATGACTATTGGCTGAGATAATAGACTACTGCGAACAGCAATCAGTACGCCACCAGGGCGAAGTGAACGGTCTTGTCTGAAACAAGTGTATCTATTTGACAAAATAGATAAGTCAGCAATATCAGGCTGTAACCAACAGTAAAGACCAATATGTTAGAGTCAAAAGAGAAACTATCTAAATAAAGTTTGGATAATTTCGATTTTAGACCTCTAACATTTTGGTAAGTTATAAGATGGGAGGTTATTAGTTTTTTGAAGAGACAGAACATGAAACGCCATTAGCATTTCGTGGCAGTACAATTGGAGGCCGATTTCGGTTTTTGGGAACAAACTCTTTTATAACTAGATCATTGGGCCAGAAACTTTTGCAACAAACTGTGTTAAAAGTATCAGCCGAGATACTAATTTTAAAAGAGGATATTTCCCTGGTATAATTAAAATCAAATTTTCTCACCGAAATATTTAATTTTTTAAAATCTAAATCGGACAATTTCAAATTCGATTGGATGTAAGAGTTTACATCATCAATCGAAGTATCCGGCGATAGCCTGGATACGAAAATTTGCTTCCTATACGGAACAACAGACAGGGGCTTAACGGAAGTGTTAGCCTCAGGAGGTAATTTCACCGTTTGAGGTGGAATATTAATGGGATTGTTAATAGGTAGCACATGTGGAGTCATACTAACACTATTGGAGTTATCCACATAATTATTATTTTCGGTGGGAATTGGGGAACAAAAACTCATCAACTGTACTGAATTATTATTCACTACAGCTGCTGGTGATAACGGACATAGCATTGGGATTGGCAAAGCTATTGAGCCACAAGAACAAGGTATATTTATCGTCTGCTCAGACGATTGGGATGATAATTTGAAGTTATTAAAATTATCATCCAAATTTTTAAAATCCCCATGCAATTTAGTAAAGGCTGCTCTTAGGGTATCAAAACCGCGCCTTGTCTGCCTCATGAACTTTTGAAAGTTCATTTCAGCTTCGCGACAAGACTCGCAACACCACCTAAGACCGGACTTATTACTAATCAGGTCTATAATTCTGCTTGTGTAACCGGCACACTTAATATGTATGACGTTGTCACACAGCCAACAATCAATTAAATCAGCTTTGATGTCTGAAGGACATTTGTAATTTTTTGCACAGCAGACAAACATAGTTATAAAGTCGGTAAACTCGAGTAAAATACTGCTCACGAAAAAACAAATGAGAAGATAAGATATCAATAATAACACAAAAACAAAAATTAAGCTAGCTAACGGAAGATTATCTCTATAGCTGCCGAAAATGTAAACAGATCACACTAACGACAACTAAAAAATGAGAGAGCGGCTACAACTCCAATAAAGTAAGGTGAATATGCACAAAGAGCAACGAAAAAATCCTTATCTCATTCCGTAAATGTTTCATCCGGAGTCCCCCAGCGCAGTCATCTGGGTTCGTAACTGTTTAAGCTTCTTATCAATGATCATCCACAAGTTTTACTAACATACTAATGTATGCCGATGATGTGAAGTTATATGTCACTCATAATTAAAAAAAAAAATAAAATAAAATAAAATTTTCTCAGTCTGAACTAAATCTGTTTTTAGCCCCTTTGCCTTTTTGTAAAAAAGAAGCAAAGCGGAGCTATTGAAAATGTGCAAAATCGAAAATTATGTAACAGTTAGAAATAATCATCGGAGACCCCATAAACTATATATATTCTTAATCAGGACGACAAGGCGAGTTGATCTAGACAAGTCCGTCTATCCGTCCGTCTGTCTGTCTGACCGTCTGTCCGTCCGCCCGTTCATCTGTATAAACACCTGTTTCTCAAAGACTATGAAGCTAGAGTAATAAAATTTTAATCATAAATTCTTTACTTTCGTACGCTATACGAGTTTGTTTTAGAATTTTGAATTTCCTCTCCTGACCACCGCAATTCGAAAAAAAACGGTTATTAAGCACAAATTTCAACCGATCAAATTTCTTTTTTGGCACACATCATAACTAAACCATTCTTGATATGTGTTGTACGAGGGTGGTCCGATAAGTACTTAGCCCACAAAAGAAAAACGAAAATTTCGGAAAAGTGGCGATTTATTTCTCAACATGGTCTTTTAGCTCGATACACTTGACCAAACGATGCTCCTTTTTTAACCCGTCTGAAAAATACGTTATCTCGAGGTCTGCAAAGTAGGCCTCTGTGGCGGCGACCACCTCCTCATTCAACGAAAATTTCTGCCCGGCGTGTGTCTTTTTCAAGTTTGGAAACAAAAATACGTCACATGGGGCCAAATCTGGAGAATACGGTGGTTGGGGACGCAGTTCGTAGCCCAATTCAACCAATTTAGCCGTGGCGAGGGCGGAGGTGTGAGCCGGTGCGTTGTCATGATGGAAGAGCCCTTTTTTCTTCGCCAAATGGGGACGTTTTCATTGCAATGCGGCGGCGAATCGGCCCAATAATTCGGCATACTACAGTCCTGTGACCGTTTTACCCTTCTCCAGGTAGTCGATGTAGATCACACCTTGTGAATCCCAGAAAATGGTGGCCATCACCTTTCCGGCCGATGGGACAGTCTTTGCCTTCTTCGGAGCAGGTTCACCGTGTGAAGTCCACTGTTTCGACTGTTCCTTGGTCTCTGGTGTGTACCAGTGGATCCATGTTTCGTCGACGGCTACGAAACGACGGAGAAACTCCTTCGGATTGCGTTTAAACAACGTCAAACACTGCTCTGAAGTGGTCTCACGGTTGCGCTTGTTGTCCGGAGTGAGCAAACGCGGCACCCATCGCGCCGACAGCTTTCTCATGCCCAAAATTTCATGCAGGATATGACCCACGCGGTCTTTTGAGATGCCTAGTGTCTCAGCAAACTCGCGCACTTTCAATCGGCGATCTGCCAATACGAGATCGTGGATTTTTGGCACGTTATCCTCCGTGATAGCCGTTTTCGGGGCTCCTGGGCGTGGCTCATCAAAAACCGTCGTGCGACCACGTTGAAACTCGTTAAACCAATTTTTGACGGTCGCCATCGAAGGAAGAGTCACCGTACACAGCATCCAAGCGCTCTTTGATTTCGCTGCGCGATTTCCCTTCCAAAAACAAGAATCGAATCACTGATCGATATTGATCTTTCTCCGTTTTTCTAAAATCCGCGAACACGACCGCTTCCACACGCGAGTCCGATTCGGCTGAAATTTCGACAGTAGCCGTCTAAAGAATGTACTACACGATAGTAAATTTCTCTGGCGATAGTGATGCCATTGGACTCTGAGGCTAAGTACTTATCGGACTTCCCTCATAAATCTGGGTGAGATTGGATAAACAAGTAAGAAATCTGTAGTCGAGTGCACCCGACTACGACAGCCCCTTTGCCCACATATACAGCTATACACACACATACACACAGTTCTGCACGTACTTAGCCATTGCGCGCGCCTTTTAGCCGTCCACGCTCTATAGCATGAATTTTAATGTTGTATAACTTCCGTGTTTATTTTTCAATCTTAGTAAAATTCACAACTTAGATCAGGAATATTTTAATTATTAGGTTTGCGAAAAAGAAATTTGATCGGTTGAAAATTGTGCTTAATAACCGATTTTTTCGAATTGCGGGGGTCAGGGGAGGAAATTTTAAAATCTAAAATAAACTCGTATAGCATAACGAGTCTAAATTCCAAATTTCGTTTCTCTAGCTTTTATTTTCCGTGCACCACTAAACTCCCCGGGCTACATAACACGACTCTTAATGATATATAACTTCCGAGTTTTTTGATCAACCCTATCCAGATTTAAAACATAGGTCAAAAATAATTTTATTATGATGTGTGCCAAAAAGAAATTCAATCGGTTGAAAATTGTGCTTACTAAATCTTCAAAAATCTAAAACAAACTCGTGTAGCATACGAAAATAACGAATCTAAGTTTAAAATTTTGTTGCTCTAGCTCTTATAGTCTCTGAAAAACAGGCGTTCATACGGACCGCCAGACGGACGAACAAAGGGACAGACGGACCGACAGGGCTAGATCGATTCAGCTAATCGTCCTGATCAAGAATAAATATACTTTATGGGGTGTACGATGATTATTTCTATGTGTTACATACTTTTGGATTTTGCACATTTCAATAGCTCCGCTTTGCTTCTTTTTTACAAAACGGCAAAGGTAGTGGTATTATGGAGCCCGGCGGGGTTAAGTGGTGCGCGCACAATAAGAGCTAGAGCAACCAAATTTGGAATCTAGATTCTCAATGTTCGTTCGCTTTACACGTTGGTTTTAGATTACCGAATTTCCTCTCCTGACCACCGCAATTCGAAAAAATTGATTATAAGGCACAATTTTGAACTGATCAAAACTTTTCAAAAACCATATTAAAAAGATTATTCCTGATCCACTTTGCAAATTTCGTTAAGATTGAACAATAAACACGGAAGTTACACAACATTAAGTACCGTGATATAGAGCGGCGAGAGCTCAATGGCTAAGTAAGTGCAGAACTGTGTGTATGTTTTTGTAAAAAGAAGCAAAGCGGAGCTATTGGAAATGTGCAAAATCGAAAAGTATGTAACACATAGAAATAATCATCGGAGACCCCATAAAGTATATATATTCTGAATCAGGACGACAAGACGAGCTCATATAGCCCTGTCCGTCTGTCTGTCAGTCCGTCTGTCCGTCAGTACGAACGCCTATTTCTCAGAGACTATAAGAGCTAGAGCAACCAAACTTGAAATCTAGATTCGTTATGTTCGTAGGTTATACGAGTTTGTTTTTGATTTTTGAATTTCTTCCCTTGACCACCGCAATTCGAAAAAAACGATTATTAAGCACAATTTTCAACCCATCAAATTTATTTTTGTGAAGAAGATTGATCAAAAATCTCGGAAGTTATAGATCATCAAAAGTGGCGTTATGGGCCCCGGGGGGGTATAGTAGTTCGCGCAAAATAAGAGCTAGAGCACCGAAATTTGGAACATAGATTTGTTATGTTCGTACGCTATACGAGTTTGTTTTAGATTTTTCAATTTCTTCCCTTGACCACCGCAATTCGAAAAAAACGATTATTAAGCACAATTTTCAACCCATCAAATTTATTTTTGTGAAGAAGATTGATCAAAAATCTCGGAAGTTATAGATCATCAAAAGTGGCGCTATGGGCCCCGGGGGGGTATAGTAGTGCGCGCAAAATAAGAACTAGAGCAACGAAATTTGGAACGTAGATTTTTTATGTTCGTACGTTATACGATTTTGTTTTAGATTTTTCAATTTCCTCCCCTGAACCCCGCAATTTGCAAAAATCTATTTTCAGATACAATTTTAACCGATCAAATTTCTTTTACACACACATAAATGGACCATTCTTCATCTACGTTGTGAATTTCGTTAAAATTTAACAATAAACACGGAAGTTAGACAACATTAAGTACCGCGCTATAGAGCGTGGGGGGCTAAAAGGTGCGCGCAATGGCTTTGTACGTGCAGAACTGTGTGTATGTATGAGTATGTATGGCTGTATATGTAGGCAAGAGGGTTCTCGTAGTCGGGTACACTCGACTACAGACTTCTTACTTGTTTTTATATTCATTTATTTATTTACAACTATTAATTTATTTAGTTTACAATATAAGTGATTAACACGGAGAAGTAAGTATTTGTTTGCGGTACGACCGCAAAGCATTGCTTCGCAAACCCGTGCTTACTCTCCGTGATTTTATGCCGCTCTTCTTTGGTACTCAGCCAGCCTTAGCTGAGACATTAATGTGGCCACTGCCTCCCATTTCTTTGATGACTCGATCATTGTGTGTACGAGGTTATCGGGTGTGATGGGATTACCCAATACCCTCTCCAGTCGCCTTCTTGGTACTAAGAAACGGTCACAAGAGAAGATGACGTGGAACGCATCCTCGAGCACCGCCGGGCTACAGTTGGGGCATTCATTTGTAGTATCGTAACCAAAGTGCTTCAGGTAGCTCCGAAAGCAGCCATGGCCAGACAGGAAATTGACCTCGCCGTGTCTTCTTCCGTGCCATACCCCACGGTTTGGGATCAACTGGTGTGTCCACCTGCCCTTTTGCGAGGTGTCCCATCTAAGCTTCCAACGCTTGATGCTTTGTTGCCTTGCTTCGGCGCTTGGGATAGCTGTCTCGGTCTCATGGGTGGCCATTAGGGTCACCTTCGCCTCGATTGTAAGGTCCTCCAATGCTACCATGCTGGCGAAAACGAGAACTGCGTCGTCGGAGATAGTTCTAAAGACGCAGCTGACCCTTATAGCACTTAGGCGGTAGGTAACGCGCACTCGTCTACTGTATGACGGCACATTCATTGCACTGTACCATACCGGCGCTGCAAAAGTATAATGGCTTTAGTGACGCTCATTAGAAAGCGACGACGCTGCTGCTTAGGGCCTCGCGTATTCAACACTATCCGTGAGAGCGCGCGTGTTGAGTCAGCTGCCTTCCTGTGAATATATTGGAGATGCTCCCGGAAGGAGATTCTCGTGTCCAGCATGACACCAAGGTATCTGCACGCTTTGAGGAGACAACGGTATCGCATACCTTTATCTCCGCGGTTTCTACCCTTTTACGGCTACTGACGAATACTGCTTCAGTTTTATGAGTCGCCAATTCCAGGCCTGCTGCGTTCAGCCAACAATGCACACGTCCAATGGCTTCATTGCAAGCCTTCTGCAACACGTTCAGTTGCTTTGCGACTGCTACTATGGCAGGCTAAGACGCAGTACACCATCGTACATTATGTTCCATAGTAGCGGTCCCAGAACTGAACCTTGCAGGACTCCAGCAGAAGCATCCAAGATGACGTCCATCTAGCCGTGTTAAATGCATTTCTCACATCCAGTGTTACGATGATGCAGTACTTTTTTGCACCTCCAGACTACCTAGTGCCTCCAACCGCCTTAACTGCTATGTTCACGACGGTGCTGATGGCGTCAATATTCGACCTCGCCTTTCGAAAGTAAAATTGATTTGGTGCTAAGCCGCGCGATTCGTTAATTGCCTGCTCCAACCTGGACTAAATGATTTTCTTGAACACTTTCCGTGTGTATGTGTGTGTATAGCTGTAAATGTTGGCAAAGAGGCTCTGGCAGTTGGGTACACTCGACTACAGATTTCTTACTTGTTTGTCTTGTGTAAATGTAATTCAATACATCTTAAATGCTCCAAATGTGAGGTCATGTCATTTTTAGCCCCTCTCCCTTTTTGTAAAAAAGAAGCAAAGCGGAAATGGAAATGTGCAAAATCCAAAAGTATGTAACACATAGAAATAATCATTGGAGACCCCATAAAGTATATATATTCTTAATCAGGACGACAAGACGAGTTGATCTAGCCCTGTCCGTCTGTCTGTCCGTCTGTCCGTTCGTCCATCCGTATGAACGCCTGTTTCTCAGAGACTATAAGATCTAGAGCAAACAAATTTTAAACTTAGATTTGTAATTTTCGTGCGCTCTACGAGTTTGTTTTTGATTTTTCAATTTCCTCACCTGACCCCCGCAATTCGAAAAAAAACGATTATTAAGGACAATTTTCAACTGATTAAATTTTTTTCGGCACACATCATAATTAGACCATTCTTGATCTACGTTGTAAATCTGGATAAG
>JBAMBS010000362.1:0-2500 GCA_037044455.1 Zygothrica quintamaculata | reverse complement strand
TTGCGGGGGTCAGGGGAGGAAATTTTAAAATCTAAAATAAACTCGTATAGCATAACGAGTCTAAATTCCAAATTTCGTTTCTCTAGCTTTTATTTTCGTGCACCACTAAACTCCCCGGGCCACATAACACGACTCTTATTGATATATAACTTCCGAGTTTTTTGATCAACCCTATCCAGATTTACAACATAGGTCAAAAATAATTTTATTATGATGTGTGCCAAAAAGAAATTCAATCGGTTGAAAACTGTGCTTACTAAATCTTCAAAAATCTAAAACAAACTCGTGTAGCATACGAAAATAACGAATCTAAGTTTAAAATTTTGTTGCTCTAGCTCTTATAATCTCTGAGAAACAGGCGTTTATATGGACGGACAGACGGACGGACAAAGGGACAGACGGACCGACAGGGCTAGATCGATTCAGCTAATCGTCCTGATCAAGAATAAATATACTTTATGGGGTGTACGATGATTATTTCTATGTGTTACATACTTTTGGATTTTGCACATTTCAATAGCTCCGCTTTGCTTCTTTTTTACAAAAAGGCAAAGGAAGTGGTATTATGGAGTCCGGGGGGGTTAAGTGGTGCGCGCAAAATAAGAGCTAGAGCAACCAAATTTGGAATCTAGATTCTCAATATTCGTACGCTTTACACGTTGGTTTTAGATTACCGAATTTCCTCTCCTGACCACCGCAATTCGAAAAAGTTGGTTTTAAGGCACAATTTTGAAATTCATGCTAAGCCGCGCGATTCGTTAATTGCCTGCTCCAACCTGGAGTAAATGATTTTTTCAAAGACCTTGCCAGCCGTGTTAAAGAGGCAGATTGGTCTGTAGGAAGAAGGCTCATTTAGCAGCTTCCCTGGTTTTGGTAGCAGCAATAGATTTTGCTATTTCGATATGGATGGAAAGACTCCTTCCAGCAGGCAAGTAGAGAATAATTTTGCGGGTGATCTTCAAGGCCCTGTTTGGGATATCATCGGGTCCTGGGGCCTTGGCGGGCTTAAGGCTGCCAGATGCAGTCAGCACCTCTTCGATGGACACATCATGGAAATAGTCGTTGCGCGCTTGATCCGACGTTGGTGGGGTGTACTCCAGGGCTGGTCTGCTGCGGAAGCGGGCCTCCACGATGGACACTTATTCGCTGTGCGCAGTTGGTACTGCGCACCTGCCAGCATTAAGCCGCTTCACGATCAACTTGTATGCATTACCCCATGGGTCATACTCTGCAGAGTCCCATACTTGCAGAAAGTGTTCAAGTTTGCTATCACGTATGGCTACTTTGAGCTCGCGCCTTGCTACGCGGTACTCTTCCTATCTGGCAGTAAATGTGGCACGGCCATGTGCCTTTGGTAGCGCCTTCTGCTGTGGAGACACTTATCTCTGGCGTTAGCGATTTGCTCATTCCACCAATAGGTTGGTACGTGATTTAGCTTGAACACTTTCCGTGTGTATGTGTGTGTATAGCTGTATATGTTGGCAAAGAGGCTCTGGCAGTCGGGTACACTCGACTACAGATTTCTTACTTGTTTGTCTTGTGTAAATGTAATTCACTACATCCTAAATGCTCTAAATGTGAGGTCATGTCATTTTTAGCCCCTCTCCCTTTTTGTAAAAAAGAAGCAAAGTGGAGCTATTGGAAATGTGCAAAATCCAAAAGTTTGTAACACATAGTAATAATCATCGGAGACCCCATAGAGTATATATATTCTTAATCAGGACGACAAGACGAGTTGATCTAGCCCTGTCCGTCTGTCCGTCCGTCCGTATGAACGCCTGTTTCTCAGAGACTATAGGAGCTAGATCGAACGAATTTCTTTTTTGGCACACATCATAATTAGACTATTCTTGATCTATGTTGTGAATCTGGGTAAGATTGATCAAAAAACTGGGAAGTTACACATCATTAAAAGTGGTGTTATGGAGCCCGGGGGGTTATCTGGTGCAAAATAAGAGCTAGAGCAACTAAATTTTGAATCAAGATTCTTAATTTTTGTACGCTTTACAAGTTTGTTTCATATTTCCGAATTTCCTCCCTGACCCGAGCAATACGAAAAAATCGATTATAAGGCACAATTTTCAACAATTCAAATTTATTTGAATATTATTGATGATTATTGATTTGAATATACATTGAATATTATTAAAATCATTTTTGATCTACGTTGTGAAATTCGTTTAGATTGAACAATAAACACGGAAGTTACAGAAAATTAAGTATCGCTCAATAGAGCGCGGGGGCTAAATCGGTTGAACATTTTGCTAAATTGTCGAGATTTTTGTACTGCGTACGGACAGATGGACACGGCTAGATCGACTTGCTTGTCGTCCTGATCAAGAATATATTCTACCTGTTACATACTTTTTGATTTTGCACAAACCCATTAGTTCCCTTTTGCTCTTTTTTAAAGCAAAGGAGCTAAAATAAAGATTTTCTTCCAAAATCACAGATTACAGCGCGAAGGACTAAAAGCCGCATGCAACATCTTAGAGTGTAT
>JBAMBS010000360.1:0-14409 GCA_037044455.1 Zygothrica quintamaculata | reverse complement strand
AAAGGATTTTATCAAATTGAAATGGATGCTAGAGACATACAGAAAACTGCATTCTCAACGTCAAACGGGCATTACGAATTTTTGCGTATGCCATTCGGCTTAAGAAATGCCCCCTCTACATTTCAAAGACTGATGAAAAATATTTTTAGCCCATATATTGGAAATTTTTGTATTGTCTACATGGATGACATCCTCATATTTTCAAAAAAAATATAGAAGAACATGTTGAACATCTAAAACTCATATTTAGTTGCCTAAAAAAAAAAAACAAATCTCAAACTCCAACCCGACAAATGTGAGTTTGTCAGGCGCGAGATCGAATCTTTAGGTCATATCATCAACGCTGATTCAAGTAATAAAGACACGATAAAAGAAAATGTTTACAAGGCAGTCTTAGCATATAATAATACAATACATTCAAATACAAAAATAAAACCAATAGAACTAACAAATAATTTACTATGCAGCGAAGATATCGCACAATTATCTAAAAGAATAGAAGTAAGTAAACAAAATCAACACTCTAAAGAAAATAACATCGACTCCCAAAACTTCTCAAACAAATACGTTATAAACAATAAAATAGGAAAATCAAATCCAACGTATAAAGAAACTAATAACCAAAATCAAGTTGGTAACTATTTAGTATCCGAAACAGACCCTACAAAAAAAAAGATTTATAAAGATCAGGTCAAGAGAAAATATAAATATCAAAAATTATAAAACTTATATACTATACCTATGTACCATACCTTTCTCAATCAATCATTATGATCGATACTTACGCCGGAGGAGTCATATTCACGACCATATGATGAACCTAGCTTTAACATAAGCTTAATCATAGTTATGTTAAATAAAAAGCTTTAGATTTAAAAGCTCATAAGCAAGTAGATTATTAATGTAAGATCAGTCGATAAGCTCACTGTCATGGTATACACACATAAAATGTTAAAGTAATATTAAAATCTTTTGAAAATAACAAAGATCTTGCATTTAATTTGAAATAATTAGACGAAGAAGTCTAAAATACAGATAGAGCAGAGGAGTGCTCTACAATATTACTTCTAGATCAGAGGATTGATCTAACAACATAACTATATATATATATGAGTATTTCTATGTGTTACATACTTTTGGATTTTGCACATTTCCAATAGCTCCGCTTTGCTCTTTTTTACAAAAAGGCAAAGGGGCTAATAAGAAATCTGTAGTCGAGTGTACCCGACTACAAGAGCCCTTTTGCCTACATATACAGCCATACACACACATACTCATACAAATTAATATAATTGATATAATTAGTTCTAACAAGATATATCTTTGACCTTTTGTTTCAATAAGTATCTGCTCTAATATTATATTAATAATATAAGCAATTGCTGTCTCCAATTGTTAGGCGGTGCCCGAACAATGAGACGCAACGGTCGAGTAAACGTGTTCACTCAGACTACCCGATACGTTGATATATGTTTTTGATATCTTGTATCAACAAACGTCTGCCTAAATATTATATAAATAATATTAACGATTGCTGTCTCTAATTGTTAGGCGGTGCCTGAACAATGAGTCGCAACGGTCGAGTAAACGTTGTTTACTCAGACTAGCAGATGTGTTGCTGATGTATTCTGTGCTAACAAAATACGTTGATATCAATTTTGTCTCCCACGTGTTACACGTGTTAATGAATAAAAAGTCTTTGTGAATTTACTCCGCTCTGTGATGTGCTTTATTTAACTATCCAATTCCAACTGATCTCACCCAAAGCTCTCCATAGCGGCCATGCCAACATGCAGTGTTACCAGCTAAGGATAGAAAAGGCTTTCTGTGGCTAACTTAACATAAATACTGCACTATCGATTACTTATGTTAACTTGTATGCACAGTTTCACTTATTAATAATAAAAAAGACGACTAACTTTTCTGTACACCAATAAAGTAAAGCTATTAAGAGTGCCAAAATTTTATTAACTAACACATACGCAATTATGTTTGTTAGCATGCTTTCTCTCTCTCCATTTGTAAACGAAACACACAACAAAGGAAATCAGTTAATGCTATGTACCAAGCAGAGCTTCCAAGTTTTTAAAATAGAAAATAGCTGGCAAATAGCTTTGATGGCAAAGTGGTTGAAAGTTCTTAGTAAAATATTTGAGGAAATAGGTGATACGTTTTGTCCATAGAGAATGTAAATCGACTACATTTTTTTTTTGCTCACCATCCAGGAAAATTGTACTTTCCCAAAAAAAATTCTATTGTGGATTTTACTTGTTTGCTTACCACCTAACTATCAGAAATACCTGAGATGATATTTTTTGTGGCTGCGTCCTGTGTAAATAGCTTGAACAGCCTTTAATGCCTGACCTGGCAGCCTTGGTACCAAGACAGTCATTTAAAGCTAAAAAATGAGAAAATTAAGCTAAAACAAATGCTAAAAAAACCTAGGGGAAAATATTAGAAATTTCTTGAATTTGATGAAACTTTGTTGTTTGTTTTGGTATAATTCCCAAAAGTACATAAATTATTAGAAAATTTTCAGGTGGTGACAAAAAAAAAAGTCGTGAACTCCATTCTAGAAAATGTGCTATACGCTAGACCCCAAATTTATAAGCCTTTTGTTGAATGAAGTCCATACATTAACGCATAACAACTATCGCTTGAAATTTTTTTATTAAGCCTCTATATATGATAATAGAGTTTTAAATAAAACAAATGCTTAAATAAAATAATTTAACTTATAACTTAGTTGTTTATAAATATATTTTATTAATAATAATGATTAAACAATAAGGCAACAACTTATTTCTATATTTAACTTAACTTTTATGCGCCAGTCAGACAGCCAACTCACGATATCAGCCAGGTATGTGATCAGTTGTTCTGTAGCTCGTGAATGGTATTTGGAGGAAATGATGATCGCGGTGTCATCGGCAAATGTGGTAATAGTAACAATTTGTTGCTTGTATGAATGTTTACTGTGTAGAGTAAATATGGTGTAGGACCAAGTACAGTGCCTTGAGGAACTCCAGCTTTTGTGATGTAGTCTTCAGACATCGTCGAGTTGCATCGCACAGAGAATGTTCTATTATAGAAGTAAGACGATAAGAGGTCGTGAGTGCACTTTGAGAGCATTTTAGCTCCTTTGCCAAAAAAAAGAAGCAAAGCGGAGCTAATGGAAATTTGCAAAATCGAAATGTATGTAACACATAGAAAAATTCATCGGAGACTCCATAAAGTATATATATTCTTGATCAGGACAACCAGATGAGTTTATGTAGCCATGTCCGTCTGTCCGTCCGTATGAAGGCTTGTTTTTCAGAGACTGTAAGAGATAGAGCAACCAACTTCGGAATCTAGATTCGTTGTTTTCGTATTCTAGACCAGTTTGATTTAGATTTTTAAATCGATTATAAGGCATAATTTTCAAACGATCAAATTTCTTTTTGGCACACATATTAATAACATTATTCCTCATCTACATTGTGAATTTAGTTAAGAACAATAAACATTGAAGTATGCGTCCTCTGATTGTCATCTGGTAGATGCTGTAGTGCAAATGCATTCATTGCAGGGTTTGGTTGGAATACGTTTTGGAGGTGCGTAGCAAATACAGATGCTCTGTCTTTGTCGCTGCGTGCCAACTCACCTGCAGAGTTTCTTATTGGCGTCATACCGGTGGGTGTAGTGATAGGTTAGCTTTCCATAATGGGTATTTGGTGCTTGAAGGAGATAATTTCTCTATATAGCGGCGTTGGCAGCATGGTTCACGTCGTCTGTGCAGAAGAAATTTAATCCAGTTAGTTCTACAGGATATCAATGTTTGCATTTGCTCCTCAACCTCGATCTCAGGGGGTTGGTAAAGGTTTAACAGGACAGGTGAGGGGTCCGATGATAGATCTGTAAGAGATTGGGGTGATATCCGATAGCGAGGAATTTTTTTGTTACAGCAAAATCAGGCAATTTTTTTGGGTCTGTTGGCCAGTATGTAGGTCGACCCGGGGAAGCGAGGTCTAGTTTGTTTCTGGCTTTTGCGATTGCCTTATACAGCTGTTTACCTACAGGGGTCACGAGCCGAGATCGCCAGTGTGTGTGCTTGGCATTGTAGTCACCTGCTGCTATAAAACGTTCGGCCAGCGTGTTAAAAAGTGCATAAATTCATCTTCGGATATTATGTATCAAGGCGGGCAGTACAACGCAGCTAGAGCTAGATTGCGTTTGGACGCGTGTCTGTCAACAGATGTTGCTTGCAGGTAATATGCGGCAAAGTCATCGCGAAAGGCGTGTTTTATATAGTTTCAAATTAGAATTCCAGTACCACCGTGTGCTTTTCCGTCTGGGTAGTGTATGACATAGAAGTTGTAGCCCTGTATTTGGAATTCGTACTTATTTGTAAGGTGTATTTCAGCAGGTAACGCCATTGGCGTTGCAGGACTTACTACCGTAAGTGTGCGGTGCAGTAGAAGCTGGAGTTTAAAAATTGGTTGCAATTCGTTCTTCTTAAGTGCGTGTGTCTCTGGTTCGAGTTCGACTTTGAACATTGGTTGCGGCATTTTTTCTTTGTTTAGAATATTGATTACCGACTTTGCATTGAATTCCTTTACCTTCAGCGCTACTGTAATATCAGTAGCTTATATCTGGTTCGATGCCTTTGAGGGTAGATCTCTGCAGGCCTTTGCTACTTTTAAGTTGGTAGCTGTAGAATTTTCGGTTATTATCATTGAGAAACTTGGTCAGCGCTCTAAAGTTATCTTCCGTTTTGATTTGGACTTTAGTCTCTTAGATGTTCCCTTTAGCTAGAGGAATAACGTGGAAGTTATCTTTCACAATCAAGGAAAATATTTTGTTGACAAAATCTTAAGAGGTTTTCTCTCTGATAAAAATTGGTGGCTTTGGCTTTAGTTAGTTGTTAAAGGCAGGTATGTCTGGAATTTCTGCGAGATTGGCAAATCTGTTACTGTCAGTTGCTGTATGACTTGAGTTTTTGCAATTTATTTTGGGTTGGTTTCCTTTTACTACATTTTGCGGGCTTTGTTTACGCTCAATTTGTATGTAGCGATCCATGCCAGTCTGTATGTAGAGCCTTTCTTTGTTGACGATGAAGGGAGCTGTTGCGTGGCGAAGCAAAAATAAGTTAAGCAAATTTCGCATTGGGTGCTCTCGCATTGGGTAACACGTTTAATCGGTGTTTACGCTTTGCACTGGAAACGCACCGTTAGAATTGTATGCATGCGCTGTGTGCGAGCGACGATCGACCGCAGCTGCAAATTTGTTCTTCTTTGCTGTGCAGTTTCGAATAACGTATGCAAGCGAATAGAAGCAGAATTTAATTGAAAGATTTAAAAGAAGCAAGTGCGGACCAAAAATAAAAGTCTACAATATGAAATATTGTAAAACTAAATATTAACTAAATAACGAGATTTCAGCGCATTGTAAGTGGTAGAAATACCAGAAACAACTACCAATTGCCCGTTTTTCATTGGTAGGTTTGAAGTCCCTGCCTAAACGCACGCTACGGCACGGCTCACGCGCCAACATCCTGAAATATTCACTGCAACGGCGGAGATTTGTGTGCATCCTGAATATTTGACGGCGGAGATTTCTGTGCATAACGTACTCGAAATTCAGTGAAACGTGCTCTGAAAAAGTGTATTCACCCTTGTCCGATAAGTGCCATAACCTCAAAGTGTCGAACACTAGCAACGACTAGTGTGGTAAGATGGCAGACGGTGATGAGTTTAATGAAGGAGCGAAAGAGACGACAACAGACACTCAACCCGGAGGAACTGTTAGCACGCTTGTATCAGCATGGTCAACGGGACAGGTTAACGTGTCACCTGTTCCCGTTAGAGTAGAAGCCGTAGTCGCCGGTGTTGAAAAGGAATGTGTAACAACACAAATGGAATATAGTTGCGGCTTTCCATCCACGTCATCCGCTGCTTTTGGCATGCGGGAAGACTCATCTCCACCAACTCAACAAAGGAACGTCGGTGCCACAGCAGAATCTGCAGTCTTCGGTGCTGGAAAAGGACTCAGCACGGCACATATGGAAGATAGCGGCTTTCCGTCGACAACGTCTGCCGCTACTGAAGCGCAGACAAGTTCTTCAAAGCCGATCCAGCAAAGATCTTCGAATAATGGAGGATTTTCTGGAGCGCTAGGTGTTATGGGCCACCCAGGCTTAAGCGCATTCAACGGCTCAATGGGACATGCGAAACTGCAATCAGGCAGAAATGCGCTTCTAAGCAATACATCAGACACCGTGCCATATGCAATAGGCACTTTACGAATGTTGTATGGCCGGTCTGAGGTTATACATGCTGCGCTGCAACGAAAGCTACGAGAAGAACCCGCGGTTAGGTCTGACAATTTGGACACTGTTACAGACTGGCTCTGGCCGTCCAAAATTACTGCGCAACGTTGGCTGCAATCGGACTTCAGGATTATCTTCATGATCCAGCGCTTCTGAATGAACTTGTAACTAAGCTACCCAGTAGTATGAAACTAGACTGGGGTCAGCATCGCCTATCGAGTGCTTGTGTGAACTTGGCCACTTTCGACAACTGGCTCTTTAATGTAGCAATGCACGCGACTATGGTTACACCGTACGAAACTGCGCGGGACGACAGTGAAAAGAAAGGCTTCACTAAAAGCAACAGAGAGCGAGTTTTTGTGCAAAACGAATTGGAAAACATCGAGAAATGTAAGCAGCAACACAGCCAACAAGAACTAGAGAGCATCTCATGTGCCAAATGTGCGGGCGAGCACCAACTTTCAACATGTGATGACTTTCGATCCATGAGCACGAAACAAAGGTGGGATTTTGTCAAAGAACAACGGCTCTGCTTTTGCTGTTTTATGCAACATCGCGTGCGCCAGTGCCGCTCAAAGAAGAAGTGTAACGTGGATGGCTGCAAGTCAATTCACAACATTTTGTTACATACGTCTACGTGTGGTAGTTACGGCAGTCCCCTAGGTCAAGTCAACAGCAATGAACAAAAAAATGAGTACGAGCTCATGTTCCATGACAAAAAAGCTACTAAGGCGCTGTTTCGATATGTTGCAATAACTCTCCACAGTAAACGAGAAGCTTGCACACTTATGCACTAGTGGACGAGGGAGCTGCGTGTACGTTTATGGAAAAAACGCTGGCAGAGGATCTGGAATTGAACGGACCAATAGCTTAACTGCGTCTTAGATGTACAGGCGATGTAACCAAGAACGAGCCTGAGTCAATGGGTGTAGCCGTGGGCGAATCCGCTCGTGAAAATAACGCCCTCCAGCATGTTTTGAGAAACGTACGAACTGTTACTAATTTAGACCTACCAGAGCAAAGTTAAGCATCACATTTACTGCAGTCTCGGAAGCACCTGTCTACGCTTCCTATTCTGGCGTACAACAACGTGAAGGCTCAAGTTATCATTGGTCTGGATAACATAAAATTAAGTGTACCCCTGGAGCTGCGTGAAGCCGAAGGCGATGACATCATCGCAGCACGTTGCAGACTAGGATGGGCCGCGTATGGTCGGCCTTGCCGTGAGCGATTCTACCACGCAGCGACTGCTTCACGTTTGTGAGTGCAGTGAGGCGCGTGGTTTGGATGAGGCCCTGAAACACTACTTCTCCCTGGAATCACTGGGTGTAAGCGTTTCATCGAATCCTTTGGGGTCCAAAGAAGATGATCGTTCAATGCAAATAATGGAAGTCACAACATCCTATAAAGAAGAGGAAAAGCGATGGCAAACTGGGCTGTTATGGAGGCTTGATCGCGTGCATCTGACCGGACTCATACCAGGTGGCGCTAAAGCGTCTTAAATGCTTAGAAGCAAAGATGTCCTAAGACCTAAAATTAAGAGAGTTCATGACGACTACGATGCGTGATTATAAACGAAAAGGATACATACGCAAGCTGGAAAAGCATAATACACAGACGTTAAACAGTCAACTGAAAGATGTGGATTCAGCAGCGGAGAGAACTTGATTCGGCTGCAGAAGTGTCTCAAACGACAGGCTCTGGAAGTGGTGCGTGGAAAACTTATGATTCCAGACACCGTGCCATATGCAATAGGCACTTTACGAATGTTGTATGGCCAGTCTGAGGTTATACATGCTGTGCTGCATCGAAATCTATGAGAAGAACCCGCGGTTAGGTCTGACAATTTGGACAGACTTGGTTCTGGCCGTCCAAAATTACTGCGCAACGTTGGCTGCAATCCACGCAAGCGGTGGTTTCGAAATGCGCCACTGGACATCGAACTCGAAGCGAGTCGCGCAGGCCCTAGAGGACGATAGTGAAATTCTGGATAAGCGCATAAGCGCCCACAACGAAATACAAGAAAAGGTGTTGGGCATGTGGTGGCTACCTGGAGAAGACGCTTTGACATGCGTGGTGAAACCACACTTGCTTACCAGGGCATTCAGCGAGCGTCCAACTAAGTGTCGTGCTCTGAGCATGGTCATGTCTATATTCGATCCCCTCGGTTTGATCGGATTCTTCAACATTCGAGCAAAGATAATTTTGCAAAACATTTGGAGATCGTGCATAGAATGGGATGATGCCCTTAAGCCCGAAGATTAGGCCGACTGGCGACACTGGCTGAACCTAGTACCAAAGCTCAATAGGATCCGAATTCCACGATGAATGGGACAGGTGAGCCGCAGTCTTGGGTCTGAGGTTGGCGAACTATGTCAAACAGCGAGATGTCTGTGCTCGTAAAAGGTTGTACCTTTTGGACAGACTCAAGAGATGTCAATTATTGGATACGATCTGACGCTAGGAAGTTTCAGCAATTCGTGGCTATGCGAATAGGAGAGATCTTGGAAGAATCTGATGTCGGCAGTTGGCGTTGGGTTCCATCAGCCCAGAATGTTGCAGACGATGGAAGAAAACGGAGTAAAACACCCGAGATTCATGGGACGATCAGATGGTTTAACGGTCCAGCCTTCTTGTACAGAAAGAATCGCAGTGGACGCACATGGACGCAGTATCACCAACACACATGATGTACCATACTGAAGAACTGCCTAAGCACACTTCTGCCTGGAGATGCATTTCGCCGGACCCGCCGCGGTTCAGCAAACTGGAGAAATTGAGAGGCGCTCAACTTGGAATACTAGATTTTCTGCGTATTATCGGAAACAATATTCGCAGCCTAGAGTTGCAGAAGCAACTACATCTCAAACGCAGCGTTGATGTGGATCGCGTTCTGATTCGTATCTGCCAGGAGGAGGAATTCTTTAGCGAGCTCACCTGCCTAAAGTTGGAACGTAGTGTAACTGACCGGAAAAGCCTGCTGTATAAATGTTCTCCTTATATAGACGACGTGGGTATTCTACGTGTTAAAGGTGGGATTGACAACATAGAAGGAGTCGAATTCAGCCTAAAACGCCCAATCATTTTGCCAAGACGACATCGACTGACGTTCCAAATGGTCGAGTTTTACCATCGCAGATACCATCACTTACACAATGAGATCGTCACCGAAATGCGCTAGAGGTTCTGGATTGTGGTTAAAGAAGTCTCACATAGTTGCCCCGTGGGTCGCATTAGACGCGCTCGTCCGATGCCACCAGAGATGGGCGATCTGCCTATCGAACGTCTGTCACCCTACACACCTCCGTTCACATTTACAGGTGTGGATTATTTTGGACCTATTGACATCGTAGTTGGACGGCGACACGAGAAGAGTTTGGGTGTCCTATTTACGTGCCTGACGGTACAAGCCATACACTTGGATGTAGCTACGTCACTCTCAACCGACTTATTTTTGTGTGCTCTGAAATCGTTTGTGGCCTGACGCGGATGCCCACGCCGCTTGTTGTTGGACAATGGCACAAACTTCAGAGGCGCAAGCCGGATTCTAAAAGCCGAGGTTGAGCGCATATCGCCTGCAGCAGTAAAACAGAAGTACTCAGAACTGGAATTCACCTTTATTCCGCCAGGATCACCGCACATGGGTGGAGCCTGGGAGCGAATGGTTCGCTCCACGAAGTCTATACTAACAGAAATTCTTCCTCAATGCCGACTTGCAGAGGAAGTGTTACGTGCAGCATTAGCCGATGTAGAAAGTGTACTTAACTCGAGGCCACTTACTTACATCTCATTGGAGACGCTCGAGGCTGAGGCACTAACACCTAATCATTTTTTATTGGGCTGCTCCAGCGGATTGCGAGAACTAAGTTCAATGGAGCAAGGCGGAGCTAGATTGGCACGAGGATTCCGGATTGCCAGCCAGTTAGCAGATCAGTTCTGGAAGAAATGGCTACGTGAGTACTTGCCTACACTTACAAGACGAACCAAATGGATCACCACCCACCACCTCAACCACTAGCAGTAGACGACGTCGTTATAATCGTGGATGAAGCAGCTAAACGAAATTGTTGGATCAGAGGAGTGGTTATAGATGTGCATAAACCAAAAGATGGACAGGTTAGGAGTGCAGTGGTTCGAACCACAGAAGGACTCACTACTCGCCCCGCTGTTATGCTAGCCAAGCTTGACATTAAAAATTGGTAATACACCGCACGGAGGCTGGTGAATTACGGGGTGGGGAATGTTGCGTGGCGAAGCAAAAATAAGTTAAGCAAATTTCGCATTGGGTGCTTTCGCATTGGGTATCACGTTTAATCGGTGTTTATGCTTTGCACTGGAAACGCACCGTTAGATTTTCATGTATGCGCTGTGTGCGAGCGACGATCGACCGCAGCTGCAAATTTATTCTTCTTTGCTGTGCAGTTTCGAATAACGTAGGCAAGCGAACAGAAGCAGAATTTAATTGTAAGAGTTAAAAGAAGCGTGTGCGGAGCACGAATGTAAGTCTTCAATATGAAATAATGTAAAAATAAATATTAACTAATTAAATAGATTTCAGCGCATTGTAAGTGGTAGAAATACAGAAACAACTACCAATTGCCCGTTTTTCAGTGGTAGGCTTGAAGTCCCTGCCTAAACGCATGCTACGGCACGGTTAACGGGCCAACAGGAGCGTTGCTGACTTAGTTGTAGCTGACGATGCAATCGGGCGAACAATTGTTACTGTTGCAGTTGTTGTTGTTATAACACTCGTATATGAGAGAGAAGTTACAGTGCTAGTTACCGTTGGAGTGCATAATACTTATGTATGCACTTCTTGCGGGCTAGGGTTCGGCAAGGGAAAAGTGCGCTGTTGGCTCACTAGCGCGTTGTTAGTTATTGGGATCGACGGTGAGCAAGAACACACTCTGTCGATTGTTGTTGGCAGCTTAAAGAGATTGAGATTAGTGACCTCATTTTGATGGCACTAAGTTCGGCGTTTTGCACGTTGACTTGTTGACTGAAAACATAAGAAAAGTACGCGTTGTTACGCTGCATAGAGAGACGGCGTTCGTCGGCTCACATTGACGCGTGGCCCAAACGTCGTTTTGACTCATTGTTAAATTTTTTTTTTGAGACTCTTTGCCAAAAAAAAAGAAGCAATGAGAGCTAATGGAAATGTGCAAAATCCAAAAGTATGTAACACATAAATAATCATGGGACGGCCCAAGTAAAGTGTATATATTCTCATCAGGACGACAGACGAATTGATCTAGCTATGTCCATCGGTCCGAGCAACCAAATTTTACACTTAGATGTGTTATTTTCGTACGCTAAACGAGTTTGTTTTAGATTTTTAAATTTTCTTCCCTGACCACCGCAATTCAAAAAAAACGATTAATAATCACAATTTTCAACCGATTGAATTTCTTTTTAGCACACAATATAATTACACAATTCTAGAGCTATGTTGTGAATCTGAATCTAAGATTGATAGAAAAACTCGGAAGCTATTTGAATTTCATCCCCTGACCACCGTAATACGAAAACTGATCAACCGATCAAATTTCTTTTTTGCATATATAATAGTTGAATGCTTAATCTACGGTGTGAATTTCGTTAAGATTGAACAATAAACACAGAAGTTATACAACATTAAGTATCGCACTATAGAGCCCGGGGGGCTAAAAGGCGCGCGCAATGGCTAAGTACGTGTACAAATGTGTGTATGTGTATATGTAGGCAAAGGGGCTCTCGTAGTCGGGTACACTAAACTACCGATTTCTTACATGTTTTCTTTATGTGCCTGCGCTAGGTAAGCCATCTGTCGAGGTGTTCACCGAAGTAAGTAACCAGAGCTAATTTCGGGATTGTGATACAATTAAGCGAGGGTGAAGAATAGTCTTGTCTGTTAAGAGTAAACGTAAACTTTAATGCGCCAGTCAGACAGCCAACTAGCAACAACTAGTGTGGTAAGATGGCAGACGGTGATGAGTTAAATGAATGAGTTAAAGAGACGACAACAGATATTCAACCCGGAGGAACTGTTAGCACGCTTGTATCAGCATGGTCAACGGGACAGGTTAACGTGTCACCTGTTCCCGTTAGAGTAGAAGCCGTAGACGCCGGTGTTGAAAAGAAATGTGTAACAACACAAATGGAATATAGTTGCGGCTTTCCATCCACGTCGTCCGCCGCTGTTGGCATGCGGGAAGGCTCATCTCCACCAACTCAACAAAGGAACGTCGGTGCCACAGCACAATCTGCAGCCTATGGTGCTTGAAAAGGACTCAGCACGGCACATATGGAATATAGCGGCTTTCCGTCGACAACGTCTGCCGCTACGGAAGCGCAGACAAGTTCTTCAAAGCCGATCCAGCAAAGATCTTCGAATAATGGAGGATTTCTGACTCATCGGGGTTCGACACCGCAATCTGTAAAGGGAAGCAGATTGCACCGATTTGGAGTGCACCAAGTTTCCCATATCAAGCGAACACAGCAGTGTTCAATCAGGCAACAGTGCCATTTTCAGGGTGCTAAAAACGAGGATCAGGGCCGCTGTGGGAAAATGCTATTGGCTACTGGGTCCGAAAAGCAAATTATCTCTCAGCAACAAAATAACAATTTATTGTCAAATAATTGCACCAAATTGGATTTATGGGTGTCAAATCTGGGGGCTTGCTTGCGATAGCCAAATCAAACATATTCAAATAGCGCAAAACAAAGTGCTCAGGCTTATCACTGGATGTGAGTGGTATGTCAGAAACAAAACTTTACACAGTGATCTCAAAGTTGCCACAGCGTTCCAGCAAATTAACTTTCACTCAAGTCGCTACAATAGACGCATTAATAACCACAGCAATAGGTTAGCCAATAGGCTGACTAGAACTCGCCCAGGACGACGCCTAAAATGTCGTCGACCTCATAACGTCATTAGCCGGATGCCCAGAAGGAGGCAAATTTAATATCTTATTATATTAATTGTTAAGCTACACCTTAGTGGTTAGCCGGTGCGCCCAATTGGGCTTAATTTAATTGATATAAAGGAGACAAAGAGGTCTTAGGACCTCGGCTTCCTTAATAAACAAAAAAAAACAAAACAAAAACAAAGAAGTCTGTAGTCGAGTGTACCCGACTACGAGAGCCCTTTTGCCTACATATACAGCCATACACACACGAACTCATACATACACACAGTTCTGCACGTACTTAGCCATTGCGCGCACCTTTTAGCCCCCCACGCTCTATATCGCGGTACTTAATGTTGTATAACTTCCGTGTTTATTGTTAAATTTTAGCGAATTTCACAACGTAGATGAAAAATGCTCTACTTAATATGTGTGCGTAAAAGAAATTTGCTCGGTTAAAAATTGTATCTGAAAATCGATTTTTCAAATTGCGGGGGTCAGGGAAGGAAATTGAAAATTCTAAAACAAACTCGTATAGCGTACAAACATAACAAATATACGTTCCAAATTTCGTTGCTCTAGCTCTTATTTTGCGCGCACTACTATACCCCCCCAGGGCCCATAACGCCACTTTTGCTGATCTATAACTTCCGAGATTTTTGATCAATCTTACCCAGATTCACAACATCGATCAAGAATGGTCTAATATATGATGTGTACCAAAAATAAATTTGATCGGTTGAAAATTGTGCTTATTAATCGATTTTTTCGAATTGCGGTGGTCAGGGGAGGAAATTGAAAAATCAAAAACAAACTTGTACAGCGTACGAACATAACGAATCTAGATTTTAAGTTTGGTTGCTATAGCTCTTATAGTCTCTGAGAAACAGGCGTTCATAGACGGAACGGACGGACAGGACAGACAGACGGACAGGGCTAGATGAACTCGTCTTGTCGTCCTGATTCAGAATATATATACTTTATGGGGTCTCCGATGATTATTTCTATGTGTTACATACTTTTGGATTTTGCATATTTCCAATAGCTCCGCTTTGCTCTTGTTTTACAAAAAAGGCAAAGGGGCTAATAGAGTAATTATGAACAGTCAACTGAAAGATGTGGATTCAGCAGCGGAGAGAACTTGATTCGGCTGCAGAAGTGTCGCAAACGACAGGCTCTGGAAGTGGTGCGTGGAAGACTTATGATTCCAGA
>JBAMBS010000359.1:0-64963 GCA_037044455.1 Zygothrica quintamaculata | reverse complement strand
ATTCTGTTACAATGGGATACAGTAATCGCTCATATGGTTCGCCCACTGTGCGATATGTGGCCAACAAGGATGATGATGATGAAAACAATCTGGAAGATTGTTACACATATGATGATCGTGGTGCCCGCAGCTTGGCGAAGGAAATTGACTCAGTTTCAATATATAATGATCAATATGATGACTGCGAAGTGGAGCAACATAATAACCTGGATGTTGGACAGGAGGAAGTAGCTGACTATCACTTGGGTATGGCTAGTGACGAGGAGACTGTGAAGTACGGTATAGCAGACCAGCAAATGAAAGATAGAAAGTCTCGTTTTACTGAGGACGAAGATGATGATTATGCCAACGATGAGCAGCTGGAATTGGATGATTTTGTTAACATGGATGAAAAAATGGCACCGGAGGATATTGCTAGCTTGGCGTCCATCGATGTAGCTACTGTGTGCCATCCGGGTGTTAATGGATCAAAACAGTTGTCGGAGGATGCGTACAGTTTGGAATCTTTTGGTGGTATCTCTGAGTATCCTGCTACTGTACAAGCTGAACCTGAAGATACTTTCAGTCTGAGTTCCTTCACTGGAACCTGTGCTAATCGTACAGGTGACAAGGTGAAGGTACCACAAGACGATGCAATAAGCATGGATTCCATTGACAGCGCCCAAGTCAATCGGGTAAACGAACCAGAGAGAACAATTGATGTGGTTAGCGCTAATTTGGACTGTCAGAGTCAAGTGACTAACCGTACCTATAACCTGAAGTCATCGACAGTACGTCGAGATGACTGTTCCTCAGCATCTACCTGTAGCTGGACTGATATGTATGGTGGAGCACTGAAGGCTTCGGATAGTCGCAGCAATATTGTACCATCACTTAGTCTTAACATGTCCCGCACATCATCGTCTGGGTCATCCACATACTTCCGCACACTGGACGAGGAGAAGGAACACCCCCAAGGCCAGGCGGCCTACCACTTGTGGGTCAAGCGTAAAGAGCGCCAGAAACAACAGAAGCAACAGGCAGCTAAGCAAGAGCGAGAGAAACGAGATGCGGAGACAGCAATGCGACAACGTCTTGCCAAAGAACGTTACGAGGAGTGGTGCAAGCAGAAGGAGCGCCAGCAACAGAAGAAACCAACAACTACTGGCAGTATCAAAAGTGGAGTCAGTGGTACCAGTGCCGGAAGCTTCATTAGCTACAGTAGTACCGCTAGCAACGGTGGAATGAGTCTTAATAGCAACAACATAAAGCCGTCACGTAAGGAGACCCCAGAAGCCACCAAAAAACGTCTTGTGGAATGGGAACGCATTAAGACCCAACAACAGCAGCGTGAGCGGGAGCGTCAACGTCAAAAGCAAATTTCCAAGGATCAAATCGAGCAGCAGCGCAAGCAAAAGTCGGAAGGTGCCTGGCAAAACTGGATGAAGACGGTGGGCAAAAGAGCCAAGCCCGTACCACTCAATCAGGGATTCGATACACTTCGTGGCACTATATCCAATATATATGTGAATCCCGTACAGTGGGTCTCCAATATAGATCCCAATGATTCGCGCAGCAATTGAGCACTTCGTTTTTCATCGGCATTTCAAAAAAAAATTTAAAAGAACCACAAAAAATATACAGAAAATCAAATGATAATCGATTCCATTATCACATTCCATGACTCCCGGATATATTGGAATCTACAAAAAAAAACAAAAAATGTCAATCATATATACGTATATATTTCTGTATATGTATATATGTATATATATTTATTTGTTTACTGGCATATTGGATGGCTCACTACAATTTGAGCACCGATGTTTCAATAAACCGATAGTTACTAAAACACGAAACTATTTTTGGGAGAAAGGATGTCAATCCTAGGGATTCTATATTATTTGCCATATATTTTAATAGTCAGTTTTCCATATGTCTGATCAATAGGGAAAGCTTCAAATATAATTATCTAAAAATTAATATTGCCAATGATAATTAATAATAATAATTATTGCTTAAAAAGGTCCTTTTAAATTAATAATTATTTTATTATAGATTTATTACTTATTCTATTATTATTAGTTAAGTATTTTTACTTTTATTTTTATTTACTTATTTTCGTGCTTATTTAATATTTATTTATTTATCAATTCATTTATTATTTTTATTAATTTATTTTATGTTTATTATTTACTTTTGTTTTTATTGTTATTTATTATTTATAAATATTTATATTTATTCAATATGTTGTATAAATCTCCCATTTAATTTATATTATTATTTTCTTATTGATATTTTATTTTATTTATTATTTTTACTTTATTTAATATTTAATTTAGTGTTCAAATTTGCATATTTAATTTATAATATAATTTATCTTATATTTTCTATTTACTTTATTTTATTAATACTATTTATTATTTATTTTTATAATAATTTAATATTTATTCAATTTTCTTGACTAATTTCCCATTTAATTTATATTAGTATTTATTTTATGTTTATTTAGTTTAATTTCGTTTTTATTATTATTTATTTTTTATAAACCAATGTTTTTTTTAGTATATATTTCGTATAGAAGCTGCATAAATTCTTTTTCTATTATTCTTACCAGATGAAATGCCAATGCTAAGTCGTGTTCTCTCAGTGTACATTTCACAAAACACAGCAAGAGCAATTATAATTGTTTTAATTACAAACCGGACATTTTCATATAAGTGGAAATATCCTTGCCCCGCACCGCACCACATGCAGCTTCCCTGCTGTGCAGATTATTAATAAATGCCCGCTATTTCGACCCTCAGCAGGAGCTGTCAACAAATTGCCTCAACTCTAGGCAACCGTTGGACACTTTGACAATATTCGTACGATAACCTTTAGACCTTGTTATTCCCTTCCAGCCAGTTTTTCTACCAACTGCCCAACTGACAGGGATAGTTAGAAATAGTCAGGGATAGTTTCCTTTATTTTCGTGTCTGTTGTGAGCTTTTATTATGAGTAAATTTGCCTATTTTCCACTGCCCATTTTCCATTTCCCATTGCTCATTGCCCATTTGTGTGTCAATTTGTGCTTTTATTATTTATTTGTCAGCTCCATGGGGAGTATGAGTGTGGTCAAGGGGAACGGAGAATAGTACTGCGAGTATGGTTGAACCTGTCCGTGGACTTAATTAAGCTTCCCTTCCCCCACTCCTTAGCCCATATAAGTCTTTTATTTATGCAATTAACCAAAGCTGTGTGTAATAAAGTCCAACTAGGTAAAATCTTTGATTAATTGTAGTTTTGTTTACACGTTGAGAGACCGAGGTCATAACATCATTACCTACCTACATTATTCCAAGGACAAGCTAGTCCTTTGCTTAGGGTGATTTGTATTTCATTCACGCTCTCTTTTCTTTCATACACTTAACGTTAGAAATTTCTCTCTACGAACAGATAATTATTTCTTTGGGCGCCGCATAATCATTTTTGTTCGTTATAGTTAATGATTTCTGTTAACCTCAGGCGTTATCATTAGCTTATATATATTTCTATATATTTTAACCTATTTATACTGCTAATTCAGTTTAGTATATTATACTCTTTATAGTTAATGTCTGGTGACAGAAAAAACGTTTAGTTCGAATCTTCTTTAAAGTTGTTTCTATTAAATTTTAATTTTTTTGCCAAAAACAATTTATTTTTAATTCTGCACTTAACCTGTGTTTGAATCATAAAATTCATAACTGTATCACAATAATCTTATATTCTGTTTTATTTTTTTTTACCATGTTGATATAAATTATTTCTATTGCTTTGAGCAAACTGCGATTTATTTGCATTTAAGCATTTTCCTGCTATGCCTTGTATTGTGTCCTCTGTTGTCCTCGTCCTCTGTTGATTATTTTACTTTGCTTACATTATTTCTTTCTTTATTTTGTTGGGTTGTAAACTTTAATGTGATATCATAAAAAGTATGTTAGGGGAAGAGAGCGAAGGGCAAGGAACAAACAACTAATGGCCCATCATTATACATCTATGCTTTGGGGTACTGAAACTTATATTCATATATGTTGTTGCCTTGTAAGGATATTCGCAGGACACAATGACAATGATAAAGAATATGTGTAATGTGTGGACTGGTTTTATAACAGTATTTCTGTGTGTTTATAGACTTTTATGGGTAACTATAAATTAAAAAACAATTCCCGTGCATTGTACAATAAAAACTTCAAGAAATTCATAACAAAAATGCATACAAAATAATTTTAAGCATTTAAATATCAATTAAGGATATTGTATATATATATATATATATATATATATATATATAGCATATAAGGAAAATAAAACAATAATATTTTTTATGCAGATTAACACAAATTTGCGCATTTTAAATGCAAATCAACAACAGTCAGCAACAACAATAACAGCAATAAATGGCAACAATAAACACAACAATAAAAACAACAAATTCAAAGCTACCAATTATAATAAATAACCACGAAATATTTGAAATGATTTGCTCGATTGCTTTGGGGGGGGGAGGTGGGGGTTTGAGTTGTGTGGGAGAAAGTGGAAAGTGTGTGGAAGGGAGAATTTGAGGAAACAAAGAATATTAATAATAAATCTCAAAATGCTCATTAACTTAATTACTGTGTTTATTTTCATTGCCCTTCCGTTGCTGTCGACGCTTTTCAGTTTTTCCTTCAACTTTTGGCAGCTTTCCTCTGTGGATTTGGTTTTGTTTCTTCTTTAGGGTGATTTTGCTTTGTTTGAAATGTTTTCTTTAGCTGCGTCACGCAATTTTTTTGGTAACTTCCTTTTTCCCACAGCACCTCCTTTAAGGACATTGCAGTCGAAATTTCTGATAAAGAACTCCAGAGCTACACAAACTAAAAAAAATAGCCTCAAAACATGGAAAAAATTGCAAGTCTTTAACCTTAATGTGTATTTAAGTAATGTTAATTGTGTATGTATGTGTTTGTGTGTGTGTGTTGCGTGTGTGTGTGTGTGTGTGTATATGTAGAACTGCCAGCTGACGTCCAATGGTTCTTTCAATTTCATTCATCCATACTTCAATTCGTTCGTGTCCTTGTTGTTTTTCCTTTATGGCACAATTTTCTGTTTGTAATTATGTTAATTTCTTTCACCTGCTCTCCATTGGCGTATCTAAATGGGGTCTTCTGTTCAGCAAATTGTGTTATATAATTGCTGGCTAGTTGTTAATTGAATTTCAACTGAGACGAAAACGTACAAACTAGAAATTAGCCAGGTGCCAGAAGGTAGTAAGAGAAGTTCCTTGCAGTTAAGCTCTCCATAACCACGTGACAGCCCAGGGAGGTGTTTTTGATACAAGAGTAAAAACTTCTTAAATTTATAGTGTTTTGTAATTAACTTTAAAATGTTATCAATTAAATATGATACATATAATAATTTACAATATATTTTTTTATTTACAAACCTCAAATCTCATGCTTTTCGCTTCTTCTACATCATTTAGTTTGTAACATAATCTGTCTATAAAAACTGACTCTGATCTATTGCATATTTCCATCGACAATTATTAATTTAAATAACTATTGAATTATTTTGTTAAATAATATTATTCAGGAATTCACTTAGGTGTCTTTTTCATTATATTAATTTTTAGCCCCTTTGCTTTTTTGTAAAAAAAAAGCAAAGCGGAGCTATTGGAAATGTGCAAAATCCAAAAGTATGTAACACATAGAAATAATCATCGGAGACCCCATAAAGTATATATATTCTGAATCAGGACGACAAGAGTTCATCTACCCTCGTCTGTCTGTCTGTCCGTTGTGTCATGTATGAACGCCTGTTTGTCAGAACTATAGACTTATTGAGCAACGAAACTTGAAATCTAGATTCGTTATGTTCTAGGTTATGAGTTTGTTTTTGACTTTTGAATTTCCTCCCTGACCCCCGCAATTCGAAAAAAACGATCATTAACCACAATTTTCAACCGATCAAATTTATTTTTAGCTCTTATTAGACCATTCTTGATCCATGTTGTGAATCTGGGTATAGTAGTGCGCGCAAATATGCTAGAGCAACGAAATTGGAATGTAGATTTTTTATGTTTGTACACTATACGAGTTTGTTTTAGATTTTCAATTTTCCCTAACGCAATCGAAAAAATCGATTTAGACACAATTTTCAACCGATCAAATTTATTTTTTGCACACATATTAAGTACACGATTCTTTATCTACGTTGTGAATTTCGTTAAAATTGAACAATAAACACGGTAGTCTTAGAACATTACATACCGCGCTATAGATCGTGGGCGGGTAAAAGGTGCGTGCAATGGCTAAGTACGTGAAGAACTGTGTTATTATGAGTATGTGTGTGTATGGCTGTATATGTAGGCAAAGGGGGTATCGTAGTCTATAAACCGATCAAATTTATTTTTGGCACACATCATAATTAGGCCACTCTTTATCCATATTGTGAATGTGGGGAGGATTGATCAACAATCTCGGAAGTTATACATCATCAAAAGGGCACTATGGGCCACGGGGGGGTATAGCAGTGCGCGCAAAATAAAAGCTAGAGCAACGAAATTTGGAACGTAGATTTGTTATGCTCGTACGCTATACAAGTTTGTTTTTGATTTTTAAATTTCCTCCCCTGACCCCCGCAATTTGAAAAAATCGATTATTAGGTACAATTTTTAACCGATCAAATTTCTTTTTCGCACACATATTGAGGTAGACCATTCTTCATCTAAGTTGTGAATTTCGTTAAAATTGAACAATAAACACGGTAGTTTTAGAACATTACATACTGCGCTATAGAGCGTGGAGGGGCTAAAAGGTGCGCGCAATGGCTAAGTACGTGCAGAACTGTGTGTATGTATGAGTATGTGTGTGTATGGCTGTATATGTAGGCAAAGGGGCTCTCGTAGTCGAGTACACTCGACTCCATACTTCTTACTTGTTTTTACTTGTGTTTCTTATATAAATACTCTTGTATACCAATTCAATAAAAGAAACTGATAGAAGAAAGTTTCATAAATTATGCAAAAATAAATGTATCCATCCGTATATAAATGCAGTATCTACCTGATAAAAAATAATTATTTTGTTAAAAATATAAAAAGTCATTTAACCTTGGGGCTATCCTCAGATTCCTCACATACGACTCGAACTCGTGATATGATTCCGTAGGGTTAACTCAGCGCACTAAGCCAAACTGCCAAAGCGTTTGTTGTTAAGGAAATAGAAATATGAACAAATAGTAAAAATAATTTGCAACAAATGTAAAGTAAAAAGTGACATTCAAAGCAATGACAACATAAATTAGCAATCAGAACAAATTTCTTATAATTCCCAATTGGTTATACCCAAGCACTAAATAATTGACTATAATTTCTCCAATAATGTTAAGGTTACTTTGGTTTACCTTTATAAGTTTCCTTTAATATTATAAGCTGTATAATTTTATTTTATAAAGTGCTAATAATATTATGTTTATGGAATTGTTGAAAAGTTCTGTTCAGCTATTTCAATTCTCGTATTATTTAAGTATCACAATAATATCAAAAAAATAAATTTGATTTTTATTTTGCTTGCATAAAAAAAATTACAATTTTTTTTCGGTCAGAATTCATCATTGCTTCACCATTAATAATTACAAGTTAATTAGTGCTGGCAAATGGCAAATTTAATGATATGAGAAACCGATGTTAAAACTTAGATTTTAGATAATTATTATTCAGCTCTAAAGGATCTATGGATGAATCCTGACCTCGTGCTTTGTTTGTCGTAATTGTTTAAAGTTTCTGTGTCTTCCTATGATAATAATTCGCAAGATCTATTTATGTTATTGAATTTTTTTTTTAATTGAAGTGTATATATTCCAGACAAGGTTCATTAACAATACAATGTAGTACAATATTAGTTTTATGCCTTTTTAGCCCCTTTGCCTTTTTGTAAAAAAGAAGCAAAGCGGAGCTATTGGAAATGTGCAAAATCCAAAAGTATGTAACACATAGAAATAATCATCGGAGACCCCATAAAGTATATATATTCTGAATCAGGACGACAAGACGAGTTCATCTAGCCCTGTGCGTCTGTCTGTCTGTCCGTCTGTATGAACGCCTGTTTCTCAGAGACTATAAGACCTAGAGCAACGAAACTTGAAATCTAGATTCGTTATGTTCGTACGCTATACGAGTTTGTTTTTGATTTTTGAATTTCCTCCCCTGACCCCCGCAATTCGAAAAAAACGATTATTAACCACAATTTCCAACCGATCAAATTTATTTTTGGCACACATTATTATTAGACCATTCTTGATCGATGTTGTGAATCTGGGTAAGATTGATCAAAAATCTCGGAAGTTATAGATCATCAAAAGTTGTGATATTGTTCCTCGGTGGGGCGGAGGTGGGTGGGGGGGGGAAAGTAGTGCGCGCAAAATAAGAGCTACAGCAACGAAATTTGGAACGTAGATTTGTTATGTTCGTACGCTATACGAGTTTATTTTAGATTTTTAAATTTCCTCTCCGGACCCCGGTAATTTGAAAAAATCGATTATAAGGTACTATTTTTAATAAACACGGATGTTTTACAACATTCAGTACCGCGCTATAGAGCGTGGGGTGCAAAAAGGTGCGCGCAACGGCTAAGTACGTGCAGAACTGTGTGTATGTATGAGTATGTGTGTGTATGGTTGTATATGTAGGCAAAGGGGCTCATGTAGTCGGGTACACTCGACTACAGACTTCTTAATTGTTTTTTTATATATTTCACTGGGTGCCAACGGATGATAATTCTTGTTTAACAAACATATGATTTCACCTAAAAAAACTTATATTATTAAAAACAGGGGAAGGTACGCCCATTATAGAACTGTTTCTATAATACATAGGACAGTAAATTTTCCAGAAGTAGATATATATATTTCCAAGGCGGGTAGATGTAGATTAAACGGAATTAAGAATAGCATAAGATATGAAATAAAAACTCAGAAAAAAGTACAAAAAATACAGACAGATTTGTTCATATTTGTCACTTGGTGATCACTGGTAAATTACAATGAAAAAAGAATATTTGCACAAAGAGAGCCCCCCTGTAACTAAGTAACTGAATAAGGTATTATCAGATCAATTATTATCGCATAGAAAACTATGCATTGAATATTTGTATGATACTTGAACTTATCATGTATGCAGTGCATATTCTGTACAAGCATTCAGAAATATTAAAATTATAATAATCCAAAAATTGCACAGTATTTCAATAAAGTTAAGTTATGTAGAGCAACAACATTCCGCTATATGTAAGAGTCATATTTTAAGTGTAATTAAAATAAGCATAATACTGTTAGTTGTTCTACTGGGAGTAAATGGGAAAAGCAGCTCAATTAATTACAAGAAATTGTAAAATACTTAAAAGCAAAACGCATGAACCTAAGATTACTGGCCGCGCACTCATGGCAGTTGTTAAATGAGTATTAAAGTAAAAGCAACTCTCCGTCAAGTTGTACTTCTGAAAACATGTGATGAAGAACAAGAACAATCATCTTTGTCCCCACCTAAATATATGCGTTGAAGTATTCTTCCAAAGAGTGAAGGGTGTTTCAATATAGTCAAAGGTAATTACTCAATCACAACTAGCTGTTTGTTCTCTACCGCTCTTTGCAATACTCTCGATCCACAGTCCTTCGACAGCATCGCGAGGCAACAACACACAGGCAAGACGCATTGCTCTTGTTTTGCTTTAACGGTTCTTTGCCAACGAACAAAAACAATCGTAATGCAAAGACGCAAAATATATGATTAAGCAGACTCGGGTTCAGTCGAAATATAAAAATAATGCATAATATCGATGTGTTTACAGGTTAGATAAGTAAAAGTAGAATATGTCAGCAAATATTTGTCTTTGTGCTTTAAAAGTCGGATCACAGTTTGAAATGTTTTCTCATTATTTCATTTTATTTTCATTTACTTTGAATTCTTTTTATACCACTCGCAGTTTTTATGAGTAAATTGATCCGTTTTTGATAGAGGTCGTAGCACTTTTTTTTAAAAAAACATTCGTTTTGCAATCAGAAATCAAGACTTAATGCCCGATAGCGGTTTGACATTATTAAAATGAACATTATACGGGTCAGTGTCAAAAGCCGTATCCGGCTGTTCAGTGCAGCAGTTCAACAGTTCAGCAATGCAGCAGTGCAGCAGTCTAGCTGCAGTACCACATGGCAACAGTTCACCTGTGCTGGAATTTAGTAAGCCATGTATACAGCTCTGATGCATATTTACAACATTTTAACCTTGAGATTTATATGTATTATATGCAAAAACGACTGACAGCTATTTGCACACAGACACACATGCATAAACACAGGCACACACACACGTATATACAAACGCACACGCAGAGCACACATACTGCAATGGGTCAGGGTACTCAATGTAGTATATTATACTCCTATTATGAGTTGTAGTATGCAATGAAAAACGCGATCTAAGGGTAAACAAAAAAGAAATAGCAAAAAAAGAAAAAGAAAAAGAAAAACAAAAACAGGGCACGTAAGCCCGCTCAGTGGTGGTTCAATTTGAAATGGGTGGGTCCAGCACTAGGGGGGGGATAAGACGGGTAGGTTTGCTGTGGTTGCAGCTGTTTTGGCATGTTTGAAAATTCCTGGAAACAAATGTAATAAAAACTACTCGTAATACACGTATATACACATACTCCTACACATACACTTATGTGGTTGATTGTGCTAGTATGTGTGTGTGTGTGAATGTGTATTTCTTTTTTGCGTACTGTTTTATTAGCTGCTGGTTTGAAGAGGTTTTTGGTTGAGTTTTCTGGAATCTGGTTTTTGCGTGCTGGCCTGCACTTAAAGAGGCTCGTAATGAAAGAATTTTTGGTTTTATTTGAGATTTGTTGCTTGTTTTAATTTGATTTTTTAGTGTTCAGTTGGATATATTTCAAATTTATGCGAATTCTCTGGCATTTTGATGGACTGCGAACCTAAATCAAGTAGGCGTTCATACGTTTTGTACCTGCCAAATAACTTAGCTTACATCGTCTTACCTCAATATCATATGTATAAGTACATCGTTAAAGAAAAAGCTTAACTCCATTTTATATATACATACATATGTATATTGATATATAGTTTTTATTTGCTTAACGCTTTCAAGTATTATTCATACATATTTTATAAATATTCCTGTCCTCATTTGCCATTTACATGTGCTTTCTACAGTTAGCACTTCCAACATATACAGTAATTCGTTATAGTAATTAACTATTATTTGATAATATTATACTATTATTTTTAACAATTTTTTATTTTCTGTTTTATTTTTCTATATACATTTTAAATTTTTTTATTGTTAACATAAAAATTTCATTTAAATTATTAATTTTATTAATTTTTTTTAATATTTTGCACTAATTTGCAGTCAACTTAAAACATTTAAGCTTTTTAGCATTGATTTAAATAATTTTTCACTTTTTTTGTTATTAAGTGGTACAGTAGTAACTCGATTATGGAGCAGACATACTTTAATACTTTCAATATCAGCCAACTCTATGATTATTTTAATATATATAAAAATAAGAATAAATTAAATGAAATATACAAATTAAACTGAAGAGTTTGTATTTTTGATTACTAAAATAAAATATAAAATTTAGCTAAATATTCGTTTTTTTGATAAATTTATTATGAACTCAAAAACCAAAAATTGAATTCTATTCCAAGTGCAAATTTCTATTTGTGGTAAATAAATATATAAATAATAAATAAATCTTAAAATAATTACAAAATAAAATTAATTTAAATTATGTATTAATAAACAATAAATAGAAAATAATTCTTAAAGGTATTAATTTATTTTGGAATAATTAAAAGTTTTCCACCAGTTGTAAGTAATTTCAATTATCGAGCAACTACTGTATATACGCGAAATATTCCAGAATTAAGCAAAGTTTTTGAAAAGTTTTAAGGTTAGCTGCTTTGCATGAGGATAAAAATGCTTGTTTAATGCGACAAATTGTTAATAGATGGCGTTGCAGTTATATGATTTATGTATAAAGTTGGATTAATTTGCGGACACATCGAGTATATAGAACATATATAATACAATATTAAGTTGGCTTCAGTGTTTTTTATATCGAAACTCTTTTCCCCTAAAAATAAATAATTTTTCCGATATATATTCAATATATATATATAATCATATTATTAAGTTAAATTGAGTAAATGATATGCATGAAGTTTATTCACAAATTCATATATAATTGTTATGTTGGAACGTTTGATATGTTGGGAAATGAAATGCAAACAAACTAAGTTATTTTTTCGAATTACTCCCATTTTGGTATATTTTATATACTCACTTAGTATATTTTACTTTCACACACACGCACATACACAGCCAGCTGCTGAGCCTGTGGCAACAATTTAAATACATTTCAATATATTTTTTTTATAACTTTTCTGTGTAAATGTTGTTGCATTATGTAATTTTGGAGTATATTTTTTCATATATATTTCTTCTATACGTAAAGTGAATACATTACGAATTTTAAATTAATTTTGCATTATTCCAAAAGTGTTTGGTTTTATTGCATTCAATTATGACTTTGCACACAAACAGTCTCTTTATAATAATGTTCATATGTGTTTTTTTTTTACAAATTTACAATATACTTATGATCCTTTGCTTTCTTATAACTAGTATGAAAAAAACCTGATTATTGCTGTACGTTCTATGTACATGTGCCATAGAATTTTATAGATAGTTTTTTCGTTCATTAATATTTGGAAATATATTACAGTACTTTTAGTTTGATTTAAGGTCAACTTAAGCTAGAAATGAACACCTTAATTGCATGCACGCGTAGGGATTAGGAAGCCTGTTTAAGTACTATAAGTAACTTATTTAACTTTCAACTCTTTACTGATATATATATGTATATATATATATATGTTATATTTTTATATGTATGTGTATTTATTTCTATTTACTTTGCTTAGCATCAAAACTTAACTTGAGCCACGTACCATAAATCAGCAGCAGCTTTTGGCTTTTTGCTATTGACAAAGTCAATGAAGCCCCAGCGTCATCATCGCGTTTCCATTGCAATTCGGTTCAACTTAGACATAAACTCCAACTCCAGTTCCAACTGCAGTTTCAGTTTTAGTTTGTGTTTGAGTTTTGGTTTTAGATTCAACTTCATTTCCATCTTCATATCGAAAATCCACTGTTGCTGTTGCTGTTGTTGCTTCTGCATAATCTCTGTTGGCGCATCGCGTCTATGTCAAACATGTGTCAGTGTTTGTGGCAACAATGTCAGTTGAGTTTTTCGCAGTTGCCTCGTCAATGTCATGCTCATCCTTGTTGTGCTCATCAACAGCAGCATCATCACCAGCAGTGGCAGCAACCCACTAAGCGCCTGTCCAGGACGTGTGGGATGTTGTGACGCAGCTGACGACGTACCATACATGCTGTCAATGCTCTCCGCGCTGAGACTTAAGTCAGCTATACATGCACACGAGATATATATAAAGTGGGGGAGAGAAAAGGGTTGCAAAATGTTAATGGGCTCGACGGGGTTAGCAGCGGAAATTGACTAAGCTTTCGTGTGATGTTATGCGGCCAAACCACCCACTAGTAGTGATTAGCTGGGCACTGATTTCCCTAACTGGCAGCTGACAACAACCGCCCCTATGTCGAGGCTAACACCAAGTACATCTATCATACGCTCAATCAGCCTTAAGTCAAACTTTGATTGTTGAACATACGCTCACACTATAAGTTAATAAAATATAATTTAAACTATTTAAATCAGATTTTAATTATGTATTTCCACATTTTATTTTCATTAAATGTTTAATTTCTTGTAACTTTTACTATAAACTCAATTCAAGCTCATTGCTGAGGTTTTATACAGAATACACAACTCAATTAGGCTACCTAAATAAGTAAAAACTTCAAGCACTTAAGTACAACTTTACTACTGCCCATACATCTACAACCCAAATTCCTACTATTTTGGCTTCTACTTCTGCTACTGCTACTTGCCAGCACTTTGGAGTTTTTGGCCACAAAAGAATTTATTTGATTGTTGCCAAGTATTTACAAATCATTAAATTGCCATAAAGCCAAACCGAGCGTGTTTATTGATATACAATTATGCGGGCTGGCCATCCCTCAACCCAACATAAAAAGGTAGCCAAACTTTTACCTGCCCTAAAAAGTATGCTATATATATTTTTTTCTTAGCTAAATGCCCCATTTCTTCCTTATTTGCCTCAATATGTATATATATTCATTCGTATATATATTTTCTTTTTACTGCTTCTTGTGGGTCGCAAATTAGTGTGAAAATGTGTTAAACAAGCGGCGACTTCCCCAAAAAACCTCAACTCAAATCACAATGTCCCCTACCTATAGGGTTTTTATTTAACGGGTATAGCATTTGTCCTGTCTCAAGTGGCCTGTTAAGCTGTATCCATGGCCATAGTCATAGCCGCAGCCGCAGCCGCAGCCGCAGCAACATCCACAGCCACAACAGCTGCAACGGAGAGGGAGAGAATGATGTTGGCTTCTCGACCATAAACGCTTGAAATATGGCTCGTAACCCTAATCGGTGCGATGCACACCCAATACACACACACACATACAGCTGGTGGTGGATGGGCACATTTTCTTGGCTTACCTTTTCGCTTGCCGGGATTCTCAGTATCCTCGCCACTATGCTCCTGTGCCCTGGAGGAATGATTATTTTCGGAGCTTTTCGTTCGTTTCTTGCCTGTATATTGTGAAATTATTGAATTGCGGTTTAGTTTAAAATAAAAAAAAAAAAAAACAAGAAATAGGAAAGAAGAAGGAAGATAAGTAAAGAAAGTATCCTTTAGGAGCTTCTGTTAACAGTGCGTTGTATAATTTAAATGCATATTTATAAAAGACTTGTCACAGTTTGTTGCTTTTTCATTTCCATATCTTGCAAAATGCTGAACAGCCCTCTTGGCTGGCTGCTTCACCTGTTTTGTGGCGTTGACGATTTGAAACGGATTTGCATGCGAAATGAATTATTTATGTCTTCCGTTTTTTCCATTTGCTCCCACTGCAGTTCGTTTTTCCGTTTCTCGTCTTTGTTTTCATACTTTTTCATTTTTTTTTTTTTTAAATATGATTCCCGCTCGGCAAAGTGAAATATTTGCCGCTCATCTTAAATTTATGCCGAGTGGCTATTAAATCTCGCTTTTCTCACCTCAACCTTTAACACTCATTCTTCACCTCCCTCTCCACAACCATTTAGGCTTTGACTTTCTCCGCAATTCAGTAAATTTTGCAATGAATCACCCCATATAGTACAGCTACTACTCCAATATTTCTTTCAGAGTACTCACCTTTGTGCCGTGCCTCAAAGTTTTCCACATAGTTAACAGCGTTTGGTGGTATTCCTGTGGAATGTGTATTAGTTTCAGATAACGTAGTTTGATACAATATATCATATGTACTGTATACTTACGATATAGCTTGATAGTGCCATCTGTGTCTCCTAGGGAATTCTTGGCCACACAACGATAAGCACCAAATTCAGACTGTGATAAAGGATTTATATGCAGCTTCATGGAGCTGCGATACCCTCCGATTTCAGTAACATTTGCTGAGTATCTGCCGCCTGCAAATGGAGTATTCATTATAATTTATCAGAAAATATTTAACTAATTAATATTTTATTGAAATTTTACGTTTTTTTGTTGCTGTTGTTGTTGTTTTTGCTTTTCTGAATTTAATAATTAAAAGCATGTCAGGCGCATTGTTCGTAAGTATGCAAAGTTGAAACAATGTTGCTGACAGCCAGGCAGGCAGACAGCCAACCAACCAACCAACCAACCAAACATACATACAGACACACAGGCAGACAGACAGATAGACAGACAAATAATGAAATTTATGTATGAGCTCATGTCACACTCATATAGTTTCAACTCCAGCACATATTATATCCTAGAGTAAGAGTAAGAGAAGTAGTAGAAAAATTTCCAGTTAAGAGTGAAGGTATGGAGCTTGATAAGTTTGAGCTGCCAATTAAGCAGTGGCCAGAACAAAATGTAAATAAATTTTATTTGCAATTATGACATATATATTTATATAGTGAGTTGAGTCGTAATTATGCTCTCTTGCTCTCACACATGTACACATGTGAACTCTCTTAATGACCAGCTTAACACGCATTCATTTTTGGCTGGCAGTGGGGAAGCCACAGGACTGCGACAGACAACCATCATTAGAGGTTTTTGAATGGGTTTTACTCGGATTTATATACATATAAGAGTAGCCGGTTAGGGAGTTATTTAAACTCATGCTCTAACTCTAACTAAATCAGCTAATTAAAAACTTTATTTTTAGCACGAATTTCGCACTCGACGGTCATCATTTGGTTAGTCTGTTTGGACTTTGTTTGCCCAGAGGATTCCACTGGGAGCTGTGCACCAAAAAGTAACACTCATATGTGGCACTTTCACCTGTATTTGTGTGGTTGCACTGAAATATGAATTGTTAATTGAAATGTGTGTCCCATATACAGACGTGACAGACAAAATGTTGGTTTAATGTGACAACTAAGAGAACAGCAAATAACTATGGCAACATTCTTAAAATTGAAATCTTTATTTTATTCTATATATAATGCGCACTAAAATAAATTTTATTTTAAGTACTTTAACTAATAAACTCAACAAGGAAAATAGTATTTAAATTTTATATAATATTTAAAACAGTTTTTGCCACAACAACAGTCGAACACATAGCCATATAAGCCTTATACCGAGAATAAGAATAATTTAAGTTTCTCAAATTGTAATTATCATCAGAAATTTGGTTTTGATTAGGCTTAATTAATAGTTAAGCCACACCGCTGATAGAAGAATTTAGACAAAAAAGTGCATTAAAACAGTAATTTGAAATGTCTCTAGAAAAAGTTTTATTTTTACTTATTTAAACGTATTTAGAAGCTATTCAAGCTATATCAACCAGCACCAAAAACTTATCTAAGGAAGTCCTTATATTTTCTTTAATTTTATTTTGATTATATAACATTTCTAGATGAGGGGTAAAATGTATGGAATGGGTATTATTATCTTTAACTTTGTTTTATTTATTTAATATTTATTTATTTTTATTTATTTATTTTTATTTTGTATACATTTGTCAGCACTAATTAATTGCAATTATTAATGGTGAAGCAATGAATTTTGTTAAAAAAAAAATTGTAATTTTTTTTATGCAAGCAAAATAATAATCAAATTTATTTTTTTGATATTATTGTGATACTTAAATAATACGAGAATTGAAATAGCTGAACAGAACTTTTCAACAATTCGATAAACATAATATTATTAGCACTTTATAAAATAAAATTATACAGCTTATAATATTAAAGGAAACTTATAAAGGTAAACCAAAGTAACCTTAACATTATTGGAGAAAATATAGTCAATTATTTGGTGCTTGGGTATAACCAATTGGGAATTATAAGAAATTTGTTTTGATTGTTAATTAATGTTGTCATTGCTTTAAATGCCACTTTTTACTTTACATTTGTTGCCAATTATTTTTATTATTTGTTCATATTTCTATTTCCTTGACAACAAACGCTTTGGCAGTTTGGCTTAGTGCGCTGAGTTAACCCTACGGAATCATATCACGAGTTCGAGTCGTATGTGAGGAATCTGAGGATAGCCCCAAGGTTAAATGACTTTTTATATTTTTAACAAAATAATTATTTTTTATCAGGTAGATACTGCATTTATATATGGATGGATACATTTATTTTTGCATCATCTATGAAACTTTCTTCTATCAGTTTCTTTTATTGAATTGGTATCCAAGAGTATTTATTTAATAAACACAAGTAGGAAAGCAATAGTTGGGTGTTCGAGTAAGAGATATGCATATCTAGGCATGATTAAGTTTAACTTTACCATTTTACCATATAAATGACTAGATAGGAACTTAAATTAGGTATACAAAACAAGTAAACAGCTGTAGTGTACCAGATTACGAGTATCCCTTTGCATACATACAGTTACATACACACACATACATACAATTAACATAATTCACAATGTAGATCCAGAAGGGTCTAATTGAATTTCGATCGGTTGTAAATTGTGCTTAATAATAAAGTATATATAATCCTGATCAAGGCAATAAGACGAGTCGATCTAGCTCTGTCTGTCTGTCCGTCTGTCCGTCTGTATGAACGTCTCTCAGCAAGAGATAAGAGCTAGAGCAACCCAATTTCAAATCTAGATTCGTTATTTTCATACGCTATACAAATTAGTTTTGGATTTTTATATTTGCGCCCCCCTATCTCCCGCAATAGAAAATAACGATTATTAAGCACAGTTTTCAACCGAGGGGCTCGCTCTCGTAGTCCGGGTACACTCGACTACAGATTTCTTACTTGTTAGTATTAACTCTGCACTGTGTTTGCACAGATGAAAAACGTCTAGGGCTTTTTGGTAATGATGATTATTTCTACCTGTTACATGCTTTTCTATTTTGTACAAATCCACTAGTTCCCCTTTGCTCTTGTAAAGCAAAGGGATAAAAAACTAAGCATCCAACGGATACCCCCTAATCACTTTTAAAACTATTCCTATAACTTTATCTATCTAGGCATCAGCACGCATTGTTATTAAGGAAGTCCTTATATTTTCTTTAATTTTATTTTGATTATATAACATTTCTAGATGAGGGGAAAATGTATGGAATGGGTATTATTATCTTTAATTTTGTTTTATCTATTTAATATTTATTTGTTTATATTTATTTTTTTTTATTTTGTATCCATTTGTCAGCATTATTTATCTTGTAATTATTAATGGTGAAGCAATGAATTTTGTAATTTTAATTGTAATTTTTTTTTTATGCAAGCAAAATAATAATCAAAGTGAACGCACTAAATCAAATTTATTTTTTTGATATTATTGTGATACTTAAGTAATACGAGAATAGAATAGCTGAACAGAACTTTTCAACAATTCGATAAACATAATATTATTAGCACTTTATAAAATAAAATTATACAGCTTATAATATTAAAGGAAACTTATAAAGGTAAACCAAAGTAACCTTAACATTATTGGAGAAAATATAGTCAATTATTTAGTGCTTGGGTATAACCAATTGGGAATTATAAGAAATTTGTTCTGATTGTTAATTTATGTTGTCATTGCTTTAAATGCCACTTTTAACTTAATATTTATTGCCAATTATTTTTATATTTTGTTAACAGTTTTTTTTTTGGCAGTTTGGCTTAGTGCATTGAGTTGACGCTACGAAATCGTATCGCGAGTTCTAGTCGTAGGTGAGGAATCAAATGACTTTTTAAATTTTCAACAAAACAATTATTCTTTCAGGTAGAAACTAAATCCATATACAGATTGATATCTTCATATGATGTATGAATATTTATTATTTTATAACTTTCTTATGGCAGTTTCTTTTATTGAATTGGTATACTAGAATATCTATTAAAACAAATAAGAAAGCTAAAGTTGGGTACACGAGTAAGAGAGAGGAAATTACTATAATGCATACATAAGTTTTACTTTACCGTTTTACCATATAAATGACTAGATAAGAATTTAAATTGAGATACAAAAAGAAGGTAAGAAAATGTACAGGTAAATGTTAGAGAAAGGCGAGGTATATTTAAACAAATTACTTTGCAACTTTTTTTATATCGATACATTGAATTTTAATTACAAGGAAAAAATTCGTCAATTTATTTATTCAATCAAAATCAGCTTGATTTGAAGGAATTTTGAGAATTGATAGCAAGGTAGTAAAATATTTATCGACAATTACGGGGTATATATCAATATTAGATCATAGTATATGCCGTGGGTTCAAATTACACTGCTAGACACTATTACCAATCCGATATCAATAAATTATTTTATTTATATTAAAAAAGTCCACAAAATAAAATCTATTAAAAATTAGTTGGATATCATGAATTAAAAGAGTGAAATAAATTTTAAAAATTATTTTTATATTTTAACCCTGAACTGTCTGTGGACAAATGGCTTGGAGAAAAATGTCTATGTCTGTTTGGTAATCATCTTCCACTTCTGCACCATCCGACGAATCCGTATTCAATATATAAAGTATTCCGATATCTATATTTATATTTATAATAATAACAAAGTAGCAATCGGCCTTATTATTTGATTTAGGCCATAGGTTTAAACGTACATAGTTTTGGCAGTGCATTAAAGTTATGGAGCCATTGTCCCTGAAATTATTAAGCTTTAACCTCCAAGTTCATTTGCCTTGGCAAGATTTGGATATAAAAGTATATTGTGTAGTATTTAAATACCACAAATATACCACCAAGTCAATATAAATTTTAGGCTACATTTTAAAATTTTGGTAGCATGAAATATATTGACGAAGTTCACGTTATGGTGATGATAATAATTATAAGTATGAAGACGATGATACCCAACAATACGAACTATGACGATTTTATTATATTAAGGGAAACTTACAAAGGTAAACCAAAATAACCTTCCCCCTTTAAGGGGAATTAATAGTCGATTGAGAATTATAAGTAATTTTAGTTTGATTGTCAAATCATGTTATCATTGCTTTATTTATCACTTTTGGATTTGTGCAAAATCGAAAACTATGATCAGAATTAGTGAGTCAATTTAACCATGTTCTTCTGTCAGTCTGTCCGTATATATGCCTGTTTCTCAGAGCTAGAGAAATCAAATTTTATATGTGGATTCGTTATATTCGTACGGTAGACAGGTTTATTTTAGATTTATGAATTTGCCTCTAACCCCCGCAGTACGATATTTAGGCACAAATTTCAAAAACATGGAAGCGTTCTGATGGTTGTGCGCTATAGCTTACAGTGCGTATAGAACTGTGAATATATATTTGTATAGGTGTGTATATTTAGGTAAAGGGGCTCTCGATGTCGGGTGTACACGTCTACAGCTTTCATATTTGTTTTCTTTAAGAAAATGGGCAACTCTATCTTATGTATTAAACTCTATGCAGTTAAATCTGGGTTGTCAGAAATTCTGCCTCAGAAAACTTTGATTCAGATAGAATCGACTAAAGAAACGAGAGGACAATTTGAGATGAGACAGCAAAATATAATAAGAATCATAAATAATATAATCATGAGGAATTATTAACAATAATTATAATATAAGAAATTCATAACAATATATATTTAAATTTAAAATAAATATTATTTAATTTTATTTCTTTTGCTTATACTAAATTGAATTGAATTGAATTGAAGCAAGGATAAACAAACTTACCAGGTGGCACAATTTCTCCACGTTCACGTGTCCAATAATTGATGGACTTGGGATAAGCCTCCGATTGGCATTCCAATGTCACCCCCTTCCCCTCGACAGCGCCAATCAGTTGATTTTGTACAGTGATCATGGGCGGAACTATAATGTTAAAATGCAATTTGTGTAAAGGATAAAGGTAACACAAAATTAGTGAAAAGTTTTTATAACTATCTACCATCTACTACATAAACTATCTTCTATATAGCTTATATACTTACAGTGAACAATAAGCGTTATTCGTTTGCTAACTGAGGGTGGAACCCCATTGGATGCAATGCACAAATAGGCGCCCATATGCTGTCGTTTAACTTTTGGTATTATCAGATTTGTGCCTTCTATGCTGGATACTGTAAAGATATAGGTAAAGTTGGAGAAGATTAGCAGATTGTATAGAGTACATCAATCTGCAACTTATCTGCCATTTTGGCCACAAAAGTCAACCGAACCACCGACATAATGCACTCATAACAACAAATGTATCTACAAAATGGTTAGCCATGTAATGATAGTAGTTATTACATTCAGCTAAGCCTTTTTATAGTAAGCCTTGTTATGCTATTGTACACGCTGTCTCTCACTCTCTCTCTCTCTTTCTCTTGGGCAAAAAGTCAGTTGGCAGTTTATTTTGTATATAACAAAAGTTGCATAGAAAAGCGCAAAACTTTTAGCGACTTTTATGTTGATGCTGGCCATGAGCAGCCTTTAAAGTCATGGTCAGTTGAGGGTGTAAAACGTGCAGAGGGACGGGTAAAGGAAGCATAGAGAAGGGCTACACGCAAACATCCTGTTTTGATAGTCGAACTCGGGCTTTTATTATATAAATTGCATAGTTGTTGGTTAAGCCGGCAGTTGCACAGACTGCCAGTACGAGTATACACAATGATTATGACTATGATATGGATATCTGTGTCTATGTTTGTCTCCCTCTCTCTCTCTCTCTTTCTTGCTCTGTTTAGCTATATGTGTGTGCGTGTGTGTGTGTTTGGGTAAGCCGGAAACGGAAGTGCTGGCTAGTACTCGCTTGATATTTGTATGAAACGTATGAAACGGTAGCGAATAATAAGCTGATTTTTCGTTTATTGATTTGCCTCAGCAAAACTCACCGTTAAGTTTTGGCTTTAATACGATTTTGACCGCATTGCTTATTAGCCACACTTTTTCTTCTCTCTCTCACTTTTTCTCTAGCAACATTACCAACTCTACCAGCTCTACCAACCAGTCATTAAACGTAATAGCCACAGCGAAAAAAACGTGTAATTTGCTGCAAATGAACAACAAAAAAAAAAAAACAAAAAAAAGCTCGCCACGCCACGATAAAATGGCATAAAAAACTTTACTTTGGCGCCATGATTTCATTTCAACAACCAAACGAAATAATCAAATTTCAAATAAAAAAAAAACTTTTTGCTTTCCACAAAGCAATTTTAAAACAAAAATGAAAACTTAATTCACCATTCAAATACCACCCTTAAAAATACCCTAACTGAACTTACTACTGCAAGGATATGCGAGCATAAGCCTTTAGTTACACCATAGAGAGAGAGAGAGAGAGAGAGAGAGAGATAGAGAAATACTGATCAAAGTGGGTTAATGTTTGAAGTATATCTTATATATCAGACTGTTGAGAACGAAAGAAAGAGAAGAGGGAAATACCAATCGGTAACTGATACGGATATTGCTTAAAGTATATACATGAGTAACAATAGAAATTTGTTAGAAAAAAATATATTATTGAATAACTTTCTCTCTCCCAAGTTACTTAATAATAAAAGAGGAGATATTATTATTATATTATAATAATGTTTAAAGTATATATATATATTGTAGAAATTAAATTCTGAATAGAATAAAATATAAGTCCCATATACAATTGAGTGACTTGGGAAAGAAAGAGAGAGAAAAATAGAAACAGAGAGATTAAAAGACATGGTCAATATATACGATTGAAAGATTTCATTGAAAGTGAATCTTATAATCAATATGATTGACAGTCAGTTGTATCCTATACCAACTTTAAACTGATTATGCTTGATCCTTGGAAGCCTGAAAATACACAGACATACTGGTACACATATGCGTATATCTATGTGTGAGTGTGTGTGTGTAGTTGGTATTTGCATGGTTCAACTGGAAATGGACAAACAGGCAGACATTTAAGCCTTGTTGAAAAGGTCATTTTACCAACTTTGGTCCTATTTATGTTGATTTTTTGACCGTTATTTCTCTACTTTGTTTCATACGTTTTACTATTTTCTATTTTCAGCTCTCCATTCTCTGTTTTCTGTGTATTTTCTTTTATATTTTTTCGTGCTTATGGCTTTGCATATGTATTTTCTTTTTTTTTCTCCTTTTTTTTCGTATACTTTTTGCTAGCCAACCTTTGATTTTGTGGCATTTCGTGTGGATTTTGATGGGACTCAACTTGTTTATGTGAAAAATCTCATGCAATACAATACACTGAGAGGAATTTGTGCCAATCTGCTGTAATAGTATATTGATGCAAGTGAATAAGTAAAAAATTATTAATTAAAACATCCCTTCATTCTGCTGTTACCTACATGTTGATTATAGGGTAACTATGGTTCTATCATATTGTATATGTGTTGCATAGTGTGAATATACTCATGGGTGTATTCATAGGTGTTTATGGCATACGCCTCAGGTATAATACATTTAATAAAGAGTGTGTCCAATTTTGATTAGTTTCAATCATATGGTTGCTGTGAGCGCTTAATTTTCTAACTGAATTGGCTTTAATCAGAACCTAAACAAGTTTACAGGTTGTAAAGCAGCCAGGCGGATGACGACCCTTCAAGGCCAATTAGAAAGGCAGCAGCTTCGACATCAGCTCATCGCGTACCCACACGTTGACTAACCACTCGCTAATTCTGCCAGTGCAGTCATCAAACGTCATCCTCAGTGCCAGTGCCAGAGCCAGTGCCAGTGGCTGTGGCTCTAGCCGTAGCTGTGAGTGTGCGTGTGAGAGTGGCTGAGAGGTGTAGGCTATAGCAGAGCAGGTAAAGGGACGAAACATAGAAGCAACAGAGGCAGCTTTGCCACTAACACATCGACACTAGCACAAAAATGTGCTGGTGAAAAAAGGTGTTCTACTATGACCAGGTACCCGCCGATGTGCACTTGGTTGTCGGGAGGGCTATAACCAAGCGATTGGCGGGTCTTTCGTAACTGCTGGCTGTTGGCGTTCGTTGCCTTTTTTGTGTAAAAGTACTCCAAAATGTTGGCTGTAAAGCCTTATGGAGCTAACGGTTGTGGCAACAACAGCAAAAAGTACTTACCACTCATCACAGACACAAACACACACACATATGCACAAACATATATTAAGAGAGTGAGTAATACAGAGAGAGAGAAAGAGAGTCATGCATGCATATGAGTTTGGTGAATACTGCCAAACCCAAGCCCAATACCAAACTCAAGCTCAATCCCAAAGCCATTGGCAATGTCGACTTACCCTCCTCGCCGCTGGCCAACTCGATGGCCACTCCACTTTCACGTCGCCATGTAATTGTCGGCTCTGGTGAACCGGTAGCAGCGCATTTGAGCGTCACGTTACTGCCCTCGCGTACTACCATGTCCGTGCTTGTAGGATAATCTAGGATATCCGGCGGTACTGTGCAGCCAACAGCCAACAACAACAGCCAGGAGGCAACAACAACAGCCATAAGGCAACAGCAAACCGGTTGCAGTGTTGCAATTGAGGTCGCCAGACATACGTCGTCGTCGTCGTCGTCATCGTCGTCATCATCATTGTCGCAGCCAGATAATGTTTATAACAAAATATTTATTTAAAATTACATAAAAAGAGAATAAAACAAAGATATTATATAGCATGAGTAGGAGATTGAGATAGAAGAGAAAATTGATTTTAAAGCAAATGAAATGGATAAATGTCTTAATTAGATTTATAAATTAGCAGCTAAATTAATTTGAATTCTCTTTCCATTCAAGCTAATTAAGTAGAGCTCACTTTTGCTTAATTTAAACCAGTAAATAAACATAAGAAAATTATTGTTAAAAATATATTTAATTTAAATTATTTGCATTCATTTTTCACTCAGTTGGAAATCTGATTCATATTCATGTGTCCCAAAAGATATGCTTCAGCTTGTACTCGTGCTCGTTTATACAACAAATGAGTCCTTGTCTGCGCCTTTGTTCAAAGGACAAACTTTTCATGCAACACAAAAAAAAAAACATAAAAATAAATACACCTACACATAAACATATACATATACTACATACATACACATATATAATATATACATAAAAAATAGCAGAAGCGAAAAAAAATGATTATGAGCAAAAGCTGAAAGCAAATGGTGTATGTTTGCGCCCTCGACGGACATGCAACCTATGAACCGGGAAAACGTAATAATGCCGTTAAGGTATCTGGGGGAATGTACACTGTATCGGGGGTATGTATGCATGTATGTGTGTGTGTGTGTGTGTGTGTGTAAATATAATATGCCGCAATTATGTGGTCAGTAAATGACCAAAAAATGTGCTGGTGTTGACAAACAGCTTGTTATGTCGTGATCCATGCAGAAGGAGGAGCAAAGTAGACGTAGGAAATCAGCAGGATCAGAGCAGTAGGAGCAAAGCAGGAGGAGAAGCGTAGCACCAGTAGACAGGCATACATTGCGGCTAGCTTTGACGCTTTCAACTGGACACTGTGCTGGACTGTGTGTGCTGACCACTGAACAGTCATTAAGTGGCAAACGGTAGCAATGCAGCAAGAGCCAAATTAAAGCAAGAATAACAGACTGAACTTGAACCAAGCCATAATACTAGAGTGTCTATAGACACTAAAGGAAAACAATTCCGTGGAGTTAAGGTCAAGGATGCAACAACATTCTTTAGCAGTCACTTATATCAGTTATATCCAGTTATATATCTTAAGTTTCTATTATGCATAGATTTCCTTTCAGCTGCATGTTACACGCATTAAAACAGTTAAGCAAGCACTGGCGATATGTATCTCGCGTATACCAACAGTAATCTTTATAGATCGCAAATTATAATTGCTGTAAGGATTATGTGCAGTAATCTGTTTCGTATATTTCTGACTTTAACTGGTACTATGAAGTGTTGCAGCTGGAGTACGTAAATTGCCTTCAACTCTTAAGCTCAACTGGCAAGGACTTACAATCGTTACTACTGATAGTGTTAGCAAGATGAAAATGTTTTCCACTTGCATTGCACATATTCATATATTGTGGATATATTATATAAATGTATATATTTATTATTATTAAATATACATTCGACTCTTAGCTGTTGCATCTTAGCCATTTGGAGTTTGAGTTAGATTTGCATATAAATCAATGTTAATTTATGCAATGTTTAAAAGTAATTAAACGTTTTTATTAATTATATTAATATTCATTAAAATGCAATCAGTAGTTTAATAATTTATTTATTACCTATTAATAATTGTATAAACTTTACTCTGTGGTGAAAATTGTGGAAAATTCTGTATTAGTAACTGGCACAGTATGAAATCTCATCAGCTTAAATCCTGCTCAAATGCTAAAGTGAATGTGTCTGTGTGTGTTTATTGAGCGAGTATCATACACGCTTTGTCCGTATAAATATATGCTATACAGGTGTGTGTGTGATTGTGTGTATGAATGTATGTATGTGTGTGGGGAAATAGCATTCAAACGGAAGGAGCTGCCAACTGTGCGACCGCTTGTGCCGTTTGTCGCTGGCTCTTTAACTGCACTTGGTCACGAAAATCATCTGCCACCCAGCCCTAACGCTCCCCCCCAAACTCCACCATTCCTGCCCACCTTCCGTCAATCCAACGAAAATGCTGTTGCTGTGGTGGTGCTGATTATCCACTGCATATATACACACATATACAGATAGACAGAGAGAGAGAGAGAAAGAGAGAGAGAGCGAGAGCGGGAACGAGTGAAAGAGAGTGAAGGAGAAAGGAAGAGTTGATTATAGTTTTTCGTGTTTGCCATGCGGTCCGAAACGGTCTGCATGTTGGCTAAAATATTTAGCGCGTTGATTTAGATTTGCCAGCGAAAGGTATTTAGGCAGCTAGCGGATAGGCAGAGGAGAGTGAGAAAGTGGGGGTAAAGAGTCATTTTAAAGACCACAAAATGGACAACTGCAGTCCAAACCCGCAGTTGCAATTCGCACCCGTTCGACCATTTCTTATGCCTCGATTCGAGCCCCGTTTTAATTCAAAATCAACAATTTCTGCGGTTCAGCGGACGGTTAAACATGTTTAAACAGTCACAATTGAGGAGGTTGGATGGGTGTAGTAGGTATAGTAGGTGTAGCAGATGAGGAACGAGTCCAGTTGAATGTCAAGGAGGCTGTCCACCATGCCATACTCGTATACATTAGTCGGCAAGTGAAAAACTCATAAAGCACGAAGCGAACTTAATTTCATTCTACTTTTGCCACGTTGCGGAAACGTTTTGTTGCTGCAACCGAAGCGAATACTCAGCATTTTTTTTTTCTCTTTTTTTGTTTATATTTGTTTTTTTTTTTATTTATTTGTTTTTAATGTTTTAATTTGTATTTGTGTATTAAACCAAACATTGACTTGAACAATGCTCAACATTTGCAATGGAATCGGCAGCGAGCTGTATGATTTCGTTTGACGCAGCAAAATGGATGAAATGAAAAGAAATGAAAATGAAATGAAAAAACGCAAAAAACATTAAAAACAAAAACAAAGCAAGAAAATTTCGTTCTTTAGTCATTCATTATACATACCCACAACATCTAGATAACCCATTTGGCTTTTCATTGGATCCGTGTTTATCTGGCACATGTACCTAAAAGAAGATGAACCCATTGAAGTATAACTTTACATAGAGCACACCACAGAGAGACAGAGAGAGAGAGAGAGATAGAGAGGGAGTTAGCAGTTAACTTACCATCCTTTGTCAGACTCTTTGATATCCCTGATGCGCATTGTCCATGTTTTGTGCTCCGAGTTGGCAATACCAATCCTTTGGTTCTTGGTTATAACATGGTTTTGTATGGTCAATATAGTTTGTGTATCAACACGAAGCCACGCGACCTGCGTATATGGAATATGGAAGGCAACAAACCAAAGCAAATTAAAATTCACTAAAGCATCTTAATATTCAAGTATCTATGGTCAAAAAAATTTATATCATTTCAAAATTCTATTTCGTTAGCTTAGAAATGCTTCTAACTGAGCTTGGGGCATTGCATTGGCCTTGGTATGGTCGTTATTATTTAAAAAATTTATCTTTAAATATTGTTTTATTTATTTAATTTATTTATTTATTTATTTTTATTTTGTTTCCATCTGCCAGCACTAATTAACTTGTAATTATTAATGGTGAAGCAATGATGAATTCTGACCGAAAAAAAATTGTAATTTTTTTTTTATGCAAGCAAAATAATAATCAAATTTATTTTTTTGATATTATTGTGATACTTAAGTAATACGAGAATAGAATAGCTGAACAGAACTTTTCAACAATTCGATAAACATAATATTATTAGCACTTTATAAAATAAAATTATACAGCTTATAATATTAAAGGAAACTTATAAAGGTAAACCAAAGTAACCTTAACATTATTGGAGAAATTATAGTCAATTATTTAGTGCTTGGGTATAACCAATTGGGAATTATAAGAAATTTGTTCTGATTTTAATTTATGTTGTCATTGCTTTAAATGTCACTTTTTACTTTACATTTGTTGCCAATTATTTTTACTATTTGTTCATATTTCTATTTCCTTGACAACTAACGCTTTGGCAGTTTGGCTTAGTGCGCTGAGTTAACCCTACGGAATCATATCACGAGTTCGAGTCGTATGTGAGGAATCTGAGGATAGCCCCAAGGTTAAATGACTTTTTATATTTTTAACAAAATAATTATTTTTTATCAGGTAGATACTGCATTTATATATGGATGGATACATTTATTTTTGCATCATCTATGAAACTTTCTTCTATCAGTTTCTTTTATTGAATTGGTATCCAAGAGTATTTATTTAATAAACACAAGTAGGAAAGCAATAGTTGGGTGTTCGAGTAAGAGATATGCATATCTAGGCATGATTAAGTTTAACTTTACCATTTTACCATATAAATGACTAGATAGGAATTTAAATTAGGTATACAAAACAAGTAAACAGCTGTAGTGTACCAGATTACAAGTATCCCTTTGCATACATACAGTTACATACACACACATACATACAATTAACATAATTCACAATGTAGATCCAGAAAGGTCTAATTGAATTTCGATCGGCTGTAAATTGTGCTTAATAATAAAGTACATATAATCCTGATCAAGGCAACAAGACGAGTCGATCTAGCTCTGTCTGTCTGTCCGTCTGTATGAACGTCTCTCAGCAAGAGATAAGAGCTAGAGCAACCCAATTTCAAATCTAGATTCCTTATTTTCATACGCTATACAAATTAGTTTTCGATTTTTATATTTGCGCCCCCTAACTCCCGCAACAGAAAATAACGATTATTAAGCACAGTTTTCAACCGAGGGGCTTGCTCTCGTAGTCCGGGTACACTCGACTACAGATTTCTTACTTGTTAGTATTAACTCTGCACTGTGTTTGCACAGATGAAAAACGTCTAGGGCTTTTTGGTAATGATGATTATTTCTACCTGTTACATGCTTTTCTATTTTGTACAAATCCACTAGTTCCCCTTTGCTCTTGTAAAGCAAAGGGATAAAAAACTAAGCATCCAACGGATACCCCCTAATCACTTTTAAAACTATTCCTATAACTTTATCTATCTAGGCATCAGCACGCATTGTTATTAAGGAAGTCCTTATATTTTCTTTAATTTTATTTTGATTATATAACATTTCTAGATGAGGGGAATTTGTTTTATCTATTTAATATTTATTTATTTTTATTAATTTATTTTTATTTTGTATCCATTTGCCAGCACTAATTAACTTATAATTATTAATGGTGAAGCAATGAATTTTGTTGAAAAAAAATTTTAATTTTTTTTATGCAAGCAAAATAATAATCAAAGTGAACGCACTAAATCAAATTTATTTTTTTGATATTATTGTGATACTTAAGTAATACGAGAATAGAATAGCTGAACAGAACTTTTCAACAATTCGATAAACATAATATTATTAGCACTTTATAAAATAAAATTATACAGCTTATAATATTAAAGGAAACTTATAAAGGTAAACCAAAGTAACCTTAACATTAATGGAGAAATTATAGTCAATTATTTAGTGCTTGGGTATAACCAATTGGGAATTATAAGAAATTTGGTTTGATTGTTAATTTTTGTTATTGCTTTAAATGTCACTTTTTACTTTACATTTGTTGCTAATTATTTTTACTATTTGTTCATATTTATATTTCCTTAACAACAAATGCTTTGGCAGTTTGGCTTAGTGCGCTGAGTTAACCCTACGGAATCATATCACGAGTTCGAGTCGTATGTGAGGAATCTGAGGATAGCCCTAAGGTTATCGAATGACTTTTTAAATTTTTAACAAAATAATTATTTTTTATCAGGTAGATACTGCATTTATATACGGATGGATACATTTATTTTTGCATCATTTATGAAACTTTCTTCTATCGGTTTCTTTTATTGAATTGGTATCCAAGAGTATTTATATAAGAAACACAAGTAAAATAAAAATAAAAGTATTAACTCTGCACTGTGTTTGAACAGATGAAAAACGTCTAGGGCTGTTTGGTAATGATGATTATTTCTACCTGTTACATGCTTTTCTATTTTGAACTAATCCATTAGTTGCCCATATTCAATATTTTACTCTTCATTAATTACCAATTTTTTCTTCATATTCGTATTTTATTGGCCATAAGAAAGTTAAGCCTTTGGCTTAGTGCATTGGGTTACCAATTCATAATTTTGTTTTGAATCTTGAGATCGAATCGTAAGTGAGGATACATATCCAAAGTAACTTTTTTCAACAATTTATATAGCGATTTTATACAGACACATACATTTTGAAATCATTATGTCTATTTAAACTATATTAGAAAGCGCTTTCTTTTGGAAGATTCTCTTATTGAAATGGTATACAAAAATATTTAAAAAGAAAACAACAATATATTTTCTCATTGGATTTATTGTTTAAGACTTCAACTTATTTTTGAACGAGTTTTTGTAACAAATCAAAGGTTAAACGTTAAATCACACGGACAGACTGCAAACAGATTGACGTTGTTGACCTGAGCTGGTTATACTGATCAAGAATAAATAATCACTATAGGGTCTTAGATAATTATCTATTACTATTACATACTTTTCGATTTTGGACAAATCCAATAGATTCCTTTTTCAGAAGCAAGAACTGTAACATTAGATTTTCCCTTATGAATTGCAAATTTTGAAACAATTTTTAGTATATTTTCCCCACACTTAACATATAATATTTAGTCAAATTCTTGTCCTTTAATTAAGATTTTTTATATATATATATGTTTATTATTTTTTTTTTATATTAAATTATATCAGAATAAACTCAATCTTAAATAAGAAATATAAATATTCAATCACATTTCTACCCCTATTTAAATTGAATTTTCCACTCTCTTAAAGATTAATTCTTTATTCTACTACAATCTATTAGTTAGTTTAGTTATCTGACAGTTAGCAGCAATGCTTAGGGTTTAGTTTACATACTCTATTCAACTCTTCAACCTGCTTCCTTCCGCTTTCTTCTTTCTTTTCTTTTTTGTATGACATGAAAGTAGTCGCAAATGTCTGTTCCAAATAATATATTTAAGTTTAGTCGTTACAGTCTATAATTAAATTTAAATCTATTCCCAGAAATATTTCTAAAAATTTTAGCTTATGACTTAACTAGTTTGTTTGGCCTGTCACGCACACATTTAAACACACACACACACACACAGCATATACACACACATGAAAGTGTAATTGTACAATTACGTTGGTAAATTATTATGCGATAAAACACGCAGCCTGCAAAGCTTAACCTGATATAAAGTATATAGAGAGTTAATGGAAAATCCTATGTATATGTATATATATAAATAATATCGGTTGTATAATTAACCAACTCAGCTTAGAAATTCCTAAACCCTTTTAGTCCTGTTTTTCCCTTTAGCCTTTTAGGCTTTGCATGTGAAAATTTGTTAGTTGTCGGGAAACAATTTGAGGCCTCAGCAGTAACTAGTGACCGGTCAGCTGACACATGTTAACACGTAAAGCTATTTAACCGATTTCAATTTATATATATATATAATATATATATATATATATTATATATAATCGTATAACATGTGTGCACAATGTTGATGTCTAATGATTTACTTAGTTGTGTGCGTATAGAAGTTGTGTGTATGTTTGTATGTGTGGGGCTATCAAATGGAATATAACTTTTGCTGCATAGGTAAAGGGCATTAACAAAAACAAAATTTATACCCACATACACACACACACACACACACACAAACACATAGATAGAGAGAGAGTTTGTGTCAGCCTAAAATAAGTAATTAGACCCAAGTGCCTGCTCAATTATCCTTAAGCAGAAACATCATCGGTTAATTGTCCAGAGTAGCTGGAGGACGAGGTAAAAGATGATGGGAAGCAGACAGAACAAAGCTTTGCGATTCAATTGATGTACGTTTACTTTTACTTTTGTGTGTGTCTCTTTGTGTATCTGTGTGTTTGAGTGTCTCTTTTGGGGTAGACAGCCCCATTCCACTCCAAATGACTTCACTCCAGTTCAAGCTCAATGCAGCAAACCGAGAGTTTGTATAAACGATGATGAAGCGTGTCGACCCTAACCATAAATGTTGCTGCAACCAACAACAACAACAAACACCCGCAACACCTACGACATCCCCTCCTCCACCACACACAAACAAAACTCAAACAAGCTTCGAGTCCTTAGCACATTCGGATTCTCATTCATATTTCAATTACTTTTTATGTGATTTTCGCTTTTGTTATTGCTAAGCTCTCTGCATATTCGTATTTATGTTTTTATTTTCACTTTCATTTCCTTATTCATATTTCTCCCACTTCTTTTTCCTTGCTGTTGTTGTTGCTGTTATTGTTGGTATTATTGGGTGCTGAGATTTGGTCTTTGAGATTATGAGTGCTCCCCCGTCTGGGCTGTAGGTAAAATGTTAATGAATATTAATGTGACTGCCTTGCCAGGGGTTTTGTGGCTGTTTATTGAGTGTGTAATTGAGATGGGTCTGAGAAGGGGCAGGGCATGAGCGTGAGGAGATTCTGTTATTTCGGTTGAATATCTTTGTGTTTTGATGTACTGCACTCCGGCAACACTTTTGTTTTTGGAGCAATTCCCTACCTTATAGAGTCCCAGATCCTGTACGACACAAGTGAGAAAGGCGTCACGTCCCACCGGTGCTGTCACATTTGCAATGGGAAAGCTAAATTTTGGATCAACTGTAGCAGTAGCAGCGAGAGAGTGAGAGAGAGAGAGAGAGAGAGAGAGAGAGTGTGTGTGTGTGTGTGTGTTATTATATTAATATATTGTTCGTATAAAAGTTAATTGGTATTTAATGGAAATATAAATTTATTTTAGTCTTATTATGAATGCACTTAAGATTGTCCTTGTAAAGGAAATCTTTTAAGCTAAGTTCTTCCTTAAAGCTTTTAGTTTCTGTTTTGGCTTTACTTATCAATAGTTACCTATGATTTCGGCTGGTACATCGACCCTTTGCATGTTGCATGTGTTGCACATTAATAAGATGAAAATAAGCACATTTGTTGCGTATGTCCAGGCGCTGGGCACACTTTGAGCATGTTTTATGGACATTTTGTGAGTTTGTTAACACTTTTGCATATATATTTAATGAATTGTAATCATCTGCTGTAAATAAAAAGGAAATTTATGAGTTTTTACAACTGTTTAACTGAAAATATTCAAATTAATTATAGCATTGTAAACTTGAACTTAAACAGGAAGGAACATTCTATGTAGGCTCACTGACCGGGTAATAACAAACCCAATCCGCCTACGGGTATTATTATTACTGTTGTTGTTGTTGTTTTTGTTGCCTGTTTGTTGGCATTTTTGTGCCTGGTAATTGGCAGTCATTAGCGCGCCTCAATGTAGGCATAAAGTTCTGCTGGTTAGAACCTGGCTGTTGCTCTTCATGTTTATGCGTGTAATGAAGGAGGGAAGGGGGAAAGTTCAACAAAAGTACTTGAAAATCGTATTGAAACTACGAAAACAATGCCAGGAAATGGCCAGACCAAACCACCCCCAGCCACAGCTCATGGATGGTAAAGGATAGGGATAAAGGAGAAGGTGGCAGAGGGGTAAGATAGGGTAAACAATAATCATGCCGTTGAAAATGCGCTAAATAAAAAAGTTTCAAGTTTAAAGCGCTCATTGAACTTATATCGTCCCGTCCCCTCCCCTCTATTACCTCACTTTACACCTAGCAGCTAAGGCATAACAGCTTTTAGCATTTGTTGCCAAAGAAGTGTGTTGCGTGTTCGGTTTGTGTAAATTGTTGAGACGAAACAGCTGCTAGAAATTAACGAACGTTGCAACTGCAACTATCTGGCAAAAGGTGTTGCATGTTGGCCAGAGTTTTGGCTTGTACTTGTATCTACCTGTACACTCCTGCTAACAAATTTAAGCCCCTCTCTATCCCCTTCTTTTTTTCACTATCTACACATTTCATTGCAATTCTGCCATTTGCTGTGGCATTTAAACGTTGCCCCGGGGCCGAAAAACTGTTTATGGAACGGAAATGAAATGTTTCGTTTTCTGCCTGCTGCCTGCTGCTTGCCACAACATACATATGTGTGAGTATGTGCGTGTGTGTGATATAGGTATATGTGTAGGCTGAATGCACCGTAAATAAAGCATAAAATCGTGCAGCATTATATAAAGTTGAAGCATGTCGAGTTACGTGGAGTATTTCTACCAAATAGTTGCGCTTTATAGTTGCAGTCGCCTGCATATTTCTATTGCTAGCCATTAGAGCTCCTAGACCCTGTGACAAGGACATAGATATGATGATAGTACTGACGCAATGCAGTTGTAATCAGGCTTAAACTACGGATATAGCAAACCGAATGATTGATAAACTAATCCAACAATTGTTACTTTGTCTAACTTTAAAATCCGAATATAAATTGAAGAAAGTGACTGTAAGTCTAAAAAGATCTTCTGTCAGTAACTGTCTGATAATCGCAACAAATATTTACTATAATTTAACATATCAACTGTAATTTAAAGATACTTTACTTTAGATCTATGCATGCACTGTGAAACATCAAAGTAAGTCCAATTAACTGGACAGACAACAAGGCTTCGACAACAAACAAATGGAACTCACCATATATATATATATATATATATATATATATATGTGTGTGTGTGTTTAAATATATGTATTTGTTTCGTTCTTTCTCTGTAGTGTCCTTTAAGGTCTAAGCTGACACGCTCTAAATTATTAATAATATTACCTTGCCTATTTGCTATAGATAGTCACAATTTTTAGTGTTTGACGTCGTGTGTGTGCGACTATGTGTGTATGTGTGTTGCCAGAGTGAATTTTTCAAGACAGGCAATGTAAGTAAAGAACATACACATATGAGTGACGGCCTTCTGTTGTGCTTTCTGCTTTGAGTTGCACAGCGAATGAAAGAAGCATGTACAAAAATCAATAAAAAAAAGAAAAAATAATAATAAAACATACACACACTTACACACAGAAACACATATAGACATTTTAATGAAATGTCATTTTAAAATTGTTTCTGTCACTTTAATTCACTACACCAGCCCTCAGTTTGGTTCAATGTTTTGTTATGAAGTCAATCGATGTTTCCACATGCAAATATAGGACAAATAAATCAAATCGAATGCAGTTCACAGAACTTTTCAATCAAAACCTTGTAAATGAATGAAAGAACAAGAGAAGAACACTAACTTAGAAGACATAACATTTTTATTTAAAATTCTAGAGTATTTGAAAAAAAAGCATTTGCCTTTAATATATCTATAGTATTGTTTACTCTGCGTGAAATTAAAGTAAATTATTAAAATAACAGTTAGTTACATTGTGAACCTTTTGCAAACCCTTTTACTCTAGTGGAATGCAACATATTGCTCCAATATTGATTTTGATATCGATTTATATATAGATTGAGTGCCTACTGAACGTCGCAATCGCCTTCCGCTTACAAAACATTTTTCAAATCGCTATATCAAAAATCATTGCATAGTTTTATGCGCTGAAATGTGCCCAACCATACAATATATTTATGACTCGCAATAACCGCTAATCATTGGAGAAATGTTTATATTTGGTTTTAGTTCTGTACAAGCTCAGTTCGGTTTGGTTCGGCTTGAGGCCACGTGTAAGCGTATATTATGTTTATGGCTTCGGACATGCAAAGTCCACAGAAGGTTAGCTGCCCTCACCGAAAATATACCATACAATTTGTATAATCAGCTGTTAAATTATGTGCAAATTGTGTGCAGTTGAAGCCATGCCGCAAATAAAGGTAGAAGCTCGAAATATTGCCTGTTGTTATTGAATCAAACTCTCATACGCAAAAGACAAGGTCACAGTATCTGCCCTGGAAATCAGGCTGATGCTGTACAAATACACAAATGAGCAAAATAAGCAAGGTAAATAAACAAAGCTCTGCGTTTGTTGTGTGGGTGACTGAAGGGAGCTATTTCCACATTCTTTTCAATTTTCAGCAAAATATTAATTAGCACGTGATACATTTTGTTGCTATCTTGATGCAACTTCGACATATTTTCTGAATAAATATATATGCGTTGAGTTTTTTTATTTTTCATGTACGTCTTATGTATTTTGCTCCAGTTATATACTGGACGCTCAACTGAGAGACTGCATAAAATTAGCATACATCAAAATGTACGTACTGCTGCTTGGCGGTGCCTTTGGATATGCAAAATTGTGCTACTGAGCTTTATTTTGCTCCTCTGTAATCCTCAGCTACCTATTCACCCCTAAAATTAAGCGCCTTCAGCACGGAAGTAGATTATTATCGCTTGTTATTAACAACACCGACAACAACAATTGCTGGAGGCCTTAGCAGTGAAGCACAGTTACCAGTGTTTGTGCCACATATCATATCACAGAATATATAAGATTTGCTTAGAATATGTCAAAAGTTTGGAGCGATAGCCTCTCATTAATCTAAGGATTCTACTAGCAAACACTTGTCATGTTATTGATGTGTCTGTATATACTTTAATCTGTAAAGCTATAAAACTGAACTAATTTCAATCGGTCTCAGAAAATATATATTGTATATTTATTATATATGACTATATAGAAACATAATTTTAAAAGGTTCCCAAAATGGCCTTTGTGTTTACGTTTTGAAACGTCTTTAACAATTCGGCCCCAAAGATCCTAGATGTTGATTAATAAAATTATAATAATATAATAATAATAATAATCTAGTTTTGACTGCACCTGAACCCTACTGATATGTTTTTGTTGCTGCAGTGTGAGGTGTGTGATTTATTGTGAATGGGAAATTATAAGGATATATATATAAAATAAGACAAAGTAGTACCAGCAATTATTATTATGAAAGAAAACAACACAATGAAGTAAAAAATGCAACAAGTATCAATAATGAAAGACCTATTTTCTGAATACATATTATAAATATAGTATCTGATATATTCTCTCTTTCAATAATAATAAATAATAAGAATAAACCCGACTCTATTTATTATTATTTTAAATTTTAACTTTTATAATTGTACTTAAATTGTCGCTTAACTAGAACTTAAACTAACTCGAAATTGGAAATTGGAAAACACAAAAAGAGTGTCTTAGCAATCAGCTCTGTTTACAAGCGGATAAAGAATAAATTTACAACTTTTGCTATTGCTGTTAGTTTGCAGTAAATAAATGCTCTCTATTAAAACTCCGTATTTAATTTTCAATTACAAGTGTTCTCTTATTAAACAGGCTTTTATTTTTTTATTTTATTAATTAATGTCAACTATGAGCAGTCGACCAAAAATTGTTTGATGTGATACAAATTAAAATAATTTTAAATTAAATTTTAAATATTGAATATTAAATTAAATTAAAGTTCAAATTAAAACTTTGGTATCTAACATCAAATGTCAAGCTTACTAGTATTTAAAATAGACTCATGCTGAATGTAGAACTATTTTAGCTACAAATATCGTATTTTTTAATTTGGTCTTCATATTATTTGTGGCACAGCCTGTTTCCAATCAATCGAAGAATTGAAAGAAGTGCAACATGCAACAGGCAGTTTAACAGGTTTGTGCACAAAGATATAGTTGTATATATAAATAATGACAAATATATATAAATATATATTCACTAAAAGCCAACGTCGATGTTGAGGTGAACGTAATGGATTATAGTAAAAATATTTAAAACATGTTTAAATTAATTTAATTATCTACTATTTTCCATAATTCTAATTATATATATAAATATTATTTATTATTATAAATATGTAAATATATTTATATATAAATATTTATGTCTTTTATTTTCGTTTATTTATTTCTAAACGTCAAAAACAGTTAACTTTGTTCGAATATAAATTTTATTTGCGGAATGAAGGGCATTTGGTAATTAAAATGTTGCATCAAGTAACAAGTTTAAGTCCTAGTAGATTTAACTGAAATAACTTATTACAATTCATTAAAAAAAGTGTTGATTATAATTGTAACTAAAATAAAAATATAAATTTAGATAGTTGTGCATAAAACAATAGAGATAAATACTAAAGTAACTTATATAAACGAATATATTGATGAAACATTGTAGCATTCTCTAGCCGAAAGAACGAATATGTGTACAAATGAATAAAGGAATGAATGATTGAATGATTGTGTTGCTTTAGTAAACGAATTATTCAGATATGCCATTGTTCATGGTGCTCTGCACGATTCGATTATGTATTTGAAATAGCATTTCCCACCTAGCTCCATATATCACTGCCATTTAGTTGGACAGGTGTAGCCCAAAAATTGGAAAATTCATAAAATGGACAAAGTTTTATGTAAAATGGAAATGACATGAAACATGTGCACAAATGTTGGCCAAGTTGATGGCCTACAACAGATTGAATGTTGTACTGAAACGAAAGTCAAATATTATTCAATGCATTGTTGCAGCCACCCGTTGACTCCCTGCAATAAGTATGCAACATATTTGCAACAAATAATTGTAAAGTGCTCGCAAATTTACATATGTTTTTGTCTATATAGATTCAAATGGCTGTGTGCGTGTGTGTACTAGTGTGATTGTGTTTGCTATTAGACGTGTGTTCGTTAGTAAATGCGGTTTATAGATATCAATGAACTTCAAATTGCACTAGGCTTAGCAGTGTTTTGGTATGGTGCAAATGCAATCTGTAAATTCAACTGCATTTTCTAATGCCAAATCGCAAATGGCAAATGCAACGTTGCACGCCTAATACTATGCAGCAAACTTGGTCATAAACAGCAGAACTCCAGACACATTTATAGGCAAATTTCATATGTGGTCACATACATCAAAAACAGAAACAGAAACTGAAACGGCAATGGAAACAGAAACATAACCAGGAACTGGCGTGGCCAGTGCCAAATGTGACCATTGACCGTCTCAGTTATTTCGAGGGTGTGTGTTGTATGTGGTACCGCTGTGGGGTGTATGTACAGTTGTTAATAACCTGCCTTTAGTTTCTCATCAGTTTTTGTTTTTGTTTTTTTTTTTTTTAAATATAATTACAATAAACACGCAGCAGACAGTCAAACATTTGCAAGTTACTCGCTAACTAAATAGTCAAGCGAGCGGTTAAAATCGCGCCCGATTTCACCTTTGACGCGCGACAAAACACGCGACCGCAACGTATTTTATGTCTACTTTTTATTATTGTAAATTAATGTTAATGCAATGTTGTTGTAATGTTATAATGCACTTATGCAGTTTGTTGTATTTTGCATATTTACAGACACAGTAGACACACACACATAGAACTGAGCAACGCTTTGGTTAGTTTTAATTTGTAATTGTACTTTGCTATATATTTTCACAGCGTGAGGATCAACCTGTTAACAATTATTTGAGAAGTGTGACCAGCTACATTCGATTATTCACGAACTTTTCAGCGATTCTTTTATCCACTTTTCGCTAACGCAAAACACAACCGCGCGCCACGAACGTCGTCGTTAGACTGAAACTGCTTGTTACAGCGAGCGCCGTACGAAGCAATCGGCAAGCGAAGCTACGGGGCCGAAGACATATGAACAATTCGGCAAATCGTCGTCGTTGGTGTTGCAGTACGCTGCTTGGTGGTCGGCTTGTTGGCTATTTGGGTGGTTGGGTGCGTAGGTGGTTTTTACCGGTGGCAGTTGCGTCGCGAACGAATCAGACAACTGTGATTTTTGTTGTTGCTGTCTACATTTTATTTGGCTTTTTTGTTGTTGGGCGCTCGTTTACGTTTTCTCTTACTATTTTTTTTCTTTATTTCTAATTTTTCGTTTATTTGTAGCGGCATGTGTGTGTGTGCAGGCTCGTGTCTATATGTGAGTTCGCTGGTTGCGTTGTCCAATGGAGGGTGGCTCTAGAAATTCACCACAGCTGAGTTGTTGAGCGCACGTTGAATAAGAATTGAATTGAACGCCACTCATGAGGGAAATTTACTCTCTACGCTTTCAGTTAAGGCGCGTAAAATGGAATTTATGAATGAACTTTCTTTGTATATGTTGGACACATATACGTGTACACTGCTGTGTACGTATAACACAATAAAATGGTTGTCATTGGTCAAGGTATTACTTCAAGGCACAGTTGAGAGTAAAAACATATAAATAAATATAGACGTTAAAATTGGAACAAATTAATTATAAGTATATTTAAATATGAGAAACAATTTGAAATTATTTATATATATAAATATTCTTGAATAAAATATTAAATATTCATATATTGTAATTTGAATTTCGGTAACAGCTTTGAAGCAACAAGTTTGCTAAAAGATTTTTGGAACAAATCTAAAAATGCTTTTTTTATGCAAATGATATGCATTTCTTCTTTTATGTATTTGTCTATGGATATTCTTTAATTTATTTATTCAAATGTATAATAAGTTTTTATATTAGAATAAATACAAATATAAGTATTAAATTAAAGAATATAAAGAATGTTAGATATGAGGAAAAGATAAGCTTTGAATCTTTTCACTCACCGACTACCAATGATGTATGGGAAAATTGTTAAAAAGGCTTAGGTATAAAAGAAAAATATATTTGGTGTGTAGTACTGAGAGTATCCGAAATAAATAAAATTTTAAGAGGCCTTAATAATCAGATTATACAGTGGAAATCTATTAAGTCAATGCTGAAATTTCTTTAATATCGCCAATAATTTTCCTTTGCTTGAAATCAAGAAACAAAAAATAAAATTGGAGTTTTAATTAAATTTATACCGGCTGAGGCAACCCACAACACAAAACAAACTAAGTATGTTAGGCACACACCATATTGACACACCACACACATACATATACACCTAGCCATACACCAACAAAAGAGTTTTCAATAACGGTGCCAGATTGTGTCAGGCACCGTTAGAGTTGTAGTTGTGCTACTCTGTGTTTACTCCTCCCCTACCTACCGACACCTCATTTGCCAACTTAATTGCGCACATATATCAGTTTTAGTTGCTTCAGGCTCTCAATTTCCAGCGGGCGGCTAATCACCCCGCAGTGTTAGCCTTCTCCTTCCCGCGTACGGCACTGCCTGCCATAGCTAGCCTATCATTTTCACACAACACACGCACATGGCCAATAAATAATGGAAAACAAAAGCGAAAAACACGAAAAAAATAACAAAAAAAAACTTCGAGAAAAAAATGTCTGCAGCGTAAAAATGATTGTTATGAAGCGAAAACGTTGAAAAGGATATCCGCGTCCGGCGACGTCGTCCTCATCGTCATCGTCAACGGGTCTACTTGTGTCCTGCCCTTCAGTAGTGCTCCTTGAAGTTTGCATTGCGTGCCAATGCACTTGCGCCACAAATCATTTTAACCTAAAAGTCCTGTAGTTTCCCGACGAAAAGGGTTCGCAGGTCTCTGTTGCCGATGTCGATGATGACGTCGACGCCAACAACGAGCCCGACGCCGTTGCCATTTACCGTCGCCGGTTAGAAACTTGTTTTTCAAGTTTCTTTCGCTTCCTTGGTAACTTTTTGTGTTGCTTCCTTGCTGTTTCGGATCCTGTTTTCGGTGGAGACTAATATAAATTTTGACACCTGATAATTGCTTTTCACTCGCTTCCGCGTTTTGTGTGTTGGATGCAAGCACGACAGCTGCAGCGCCCGCTACTCCACCACAAAACTCTCTCTGTAACTGTGATTGAACATGCAAAGTAACTACCTAAGGATAAGACACAAAGATACTTCTTTTTCTTATTTTCAACGTGTATCTTTTATTTCTAAACTTTACCCCTGCTCTGATTTGTAGACAAAGTTCAGCTTGAGTTATAGAGTCGGCTTTATATCCAGGAAATTGGCAATTAAAAGAGCATAAAACAAGACATTTTATGTGAATCGGTCTCACCTTACCGGGACACATGAAAAGCTAACGGTGGAGTAAGTATAATGACAAATATAGGTTAGAAAATAAGTTACAAAACTAAAAAAAAATTTAAATAAAGCATCGAAGAAATCAACACTATATAAAAAAAATATAAATAAAATATAAAATATAAATAAAAATCTAAATAAAATATAAACTTATATACATTACATCAATGTATCCTACTACAGTTGCATTGTGAAGTTATGATAGGGGATATGTAGAAAAATCGGAATTAAGAATAAGATGTAAAAAAAATTCAAAGTACAAAATTTTATTCATTACACAAATAGATTTATTGAAGTTTGCCAATTGGCGATCACTACTCTTCTAGAAGATAGCCCAGTCGCTAGGGAACCGCCTAATCAGCAGGAAGAAAACCAAGGATCGAGCCCAGCAGAAATATGTTTAAGAAATGTTTCACGTAAAGCTCACTGATGAGAATGCGTAGCAGCATTCAAAATAAGTATATGACTTGCCCAAAATTTATCTTATTTATTATTTATTATTTATTATTTATTATTTATTATTTATTATTTATTATTTATTATTTATTATTTATTATTTATTATTTATTATTTATTATTTATTATTTATTATTTATTATTTATTATTTATTATTTATTATTTATTATTTATTATTTATTATTTATTATTTATTATTTATTATTTATTATTTATTATTTATTATTTATTATTTATTATTTATTATTTATTATTTATTATTTATTATTTATTATTTATTATTTATTATTTATTATTTATTATTTATTATTTATTATTTATTATTTATTATTTATTATTTATTATTTATTATTTATTATTTATTATTTATTATTTATTATTTATTATTTATTATTTATTATTTATTATTTATTATTTATTATTTATTATTTATTATTTATTATTTATTATTTATTATTTATTATTTATTATTTATTATTTATTATTTATTATTTATTATTTATTATTTATTATTTATTATTTATTATTTATTATTTATTATTTATTATTTATTATTTATTATTTATTATTTATTATTTATTATTTATTATTTATTATTTATTATTTATTATTTATTATTTATTATTTATTATTTATTATTTATTATTTATTATTTATTATTTATTATTTATTATTTATTATTTATTATTTATTATTTATTATTTATTATTTATTATTTATTATTTATTATTTATTATTTATTATTTATTATTTATTATTTATTATTTATTATTTATTATTTATTATTTATTATTTATTATTTATTATTTATTATTTATTATTTATTATTTATTATTTATTATTTATTATTTATTATTTATTATTTATTATTTATTATTTATTATTTATTATTTATTTTATTTATTATTTATTATTTATTATTTATTATTTATTATTTATTATTTATTATTTATTATTTATTATTTATTATTTATTATTTATTATTTATTATTTATTATTTATTATTTATTATTTATTATTTATTATTTATTATTTATTATTTATTATTTATTATTTATTATTTATTATTTATTATTTATTATTTATTATTTATTATTTATTATTTATTATTTATTATTTATTATTTATTATTTATTATTTATTATTTATTATTTATTATTTATTATTTATTATTTATTATTTATTATTTATTATTTATTATTTATTATTTATTATTTATTATTTATTATTTATTATTTATTATTTATTATTTATTATTTATTATTTATTATTTATTATTTATTATTTATTATTTATTATTTATTATTTATTATTTATTATTTATTATTTATTATTTATTATTTATTATTTATTATTTATTATTTATTATTTATTATTTATTATTTATTATTTATTATTTATTATTTATTATTTATTATTTATTATTTATTATTTATTATTTATTATTTATTATTTATTATTTATTATTTATTATTTATTATTTATTATTTATTATTTATTATTTATTATTTATTATTTATTATTTATTATTTATTATTTATTATTTATTATTTATTATTTATTATTTATTATTTATTATTTATTATTTATTATTTATTATTTATTATTTATTATTTATTATTTATTATTTTATTATTTATTATTTATTATTTATTATTTATTATTTATTATTTATTATTTATTATTTATTATTTATTATTTATTATTTATTATTTATTATTTATTATTTATTATTTATTATTTATTATTTATTATTTATTATTTATTATTTATTATTTATTATTTATTATTTATTATTTATTATTTATTATTTATTATTTATTATTTATTATTTATTATTTATTATTTATTATTTATTATTTATTATTTATTATTTATTATTTATTATTTATTATTTATTATTTATTTATTTATTATTTATTATTTATTATTTATTATTTATTATTTATTATTTATTATTTATTATTTATTATTTATTATTTATTATTTATTATTTATTATTTATTATTTATTATTTATTATTTATTATTTATTATTTATTATTTATTATTTATTATTTATTATTTATTATTTATTATTTATTATTTATTATTTATTATTTATTATTTATTATTTATTATTTATTATTTATTATTTATTATTTATTATTTATTATTTATTATTTATTATTTATTATTTATTATTTATTATTTATTATTTATTATTTATTATTTATTATTTATTATTTATTATTTATTATTTATTATTTATTATTTATTATTTATTATTTATTATTTATTATTTATTATTTATTATTTATTATTTATTATTTATTATTTATTATTTATTATTTTTTATTTATTATTTATTATTTATTATTTATTATTCAATATTATATTATTTTATATTTATTATTTATTATTATATTATTTGATTATTTATAATCAATCAATACCGTAGAATACACTCAATTTTAGCACTCTTTCTTTTACTTCTTCTTCTTTTCTTCGCTGCAGCTTGAGCTTCTTTTCTGAGACACTTATCGGATTATTGCTACAAATCGTTTCACAAATCGCTTAACAAACTTTATCGGAATAAGCACAAAGAAATCGTTTGAGGACGTCTTCGATCAGTTGAATACTTCGGTTGCCCTCGAGAAGTTGTCGTTTCGCTTGTTTTTTTTTTCCTTATGATTATCTGAAGTGATTTTTTGTTTTAAAATGAATATTTTTTTGGCTTTATTTGTTTTAATGTGTTTTTTACTTAACGCAATTGTCAAGTTACTCGAGACTGTTACCATTCAACTTGAATTAGTTTATCGGTTTTTAGTTTTCTTAATGGACATTTGTTCTACATTTTGCAAGCAATTTTATCAACTCGTAAAACAACTTCTACGAAACGTGTAATATCTGATTGAGTTATGTAATATAAAATATATATAAATGATGCACTCTGAATAAAAGGTTTGTATACTTTTAATAATATATTTTTTTATATTGAAGTTAACTGTAGGTCGCACAAAAATTTGACAAATGCCATAGGGCGTTTTTCTATTTTGTCATTGATTAATGTGGTTAACAGTTTGTTGCAGCTCTCTGCAATGTGCAAAAAAAAAAGCATCCAATGGTATCCTAACATTATCATCGCCATCGTCGCTTGTTTTCTCAACTAATAGTTTAAACCAAATGAACAGGTTCTTGATTCCATGAGGCCTTAGCATATAAGCTGCATAATTGCGAAACTGCAACCACTACTCACCCCACTAACCCTTCCCACATATATATACTGAGAGAACAGTTTCCACCAAACTGAACACACTCATAAATTTAATATGACACTTACAAGAGGCACATGCTTAGCCCATCGTCACCAGCCAAGATATGGCGTTTCGTCTCAGATCTTTCCTCCTAGCTTCCTTTTCACTGTTTTCAGTTTAATCAATGCTCTAAGTCTCATCCCCATTTGTGCCTCATCGTTGTGGTACAGCTCGATCTCATTTCGCCTCCTCATTATGTCACATCAAGTGCATTCATTATTCACACATATTCTGCTAATTAGCAAAATATTGTAAATGTTTGGATTTATGTATTGCTCACATACACACACATGCTCACAGTACACACGTACACACCAATATATGTATATATATACATCTATGAGGGCGAAGGTAGTGCATCACAATGCGGTGGAGCACTGGTTTTTCGGTGAGCTCATATGGCTAAAATCAACTACTATTCCTCTATAATACCTCCCAAATCCCTCCCTCTCTCCGCGTAACCACTAGCACAACCTATTTGTGGGTGTCATTTGTGTGATTTACTGCTCCGAGGTGTCGGTGCTCATGTCGTTGTCGTTGTTGTTGTCATAGCCGGTGTTGGCGTCGGCGTCAGCGTCAGCGTTTGACTTTGCGTCGGTTTGTCCTTTGTCTGGAGTGACGATGAATGAGCAGCAGCAGCTGCTGGTCAGCTGAGCTGTTGGTATGGGGTTCCATATTAAGTACACCGACAAACGAATCAATTATCTAGAATTTTCCGCTGATGTTTCAATCCAGAACCCAGAGAAACGGCGCCAGTTTCTGGTTGCCTGCCGATCAATCTCAAATTTTACGTATAACTTGTTTATTCAGCAGTTTATATTTTTATAAGTTTTTTTTCTATTCATTTGTTTATTGTTTATATTCGTCGCGACTGGTAATCGTATGCTCTAATGGAATGCGCTCCACTTTTAAGTGAACACCCTCACTGGGCAACAATAGGAAATTTGTGTTGCTTATTTTCAAGTTAGTGGGTCCATCCGGTAATGGACTGAACCGGAAGTTAGTCAGCAATGTAATAAGCCCAACTTTCACCTGCATACGTCCAAAACGCAAACCAATGCAGTTTCTTGGCCCCTCGCCAAAGCCCAGAAAAGCCAATGGATGACGCTCTGAACAGGCGTCAGGTTCAAAACGCTCTGGCCGAAACTCGTGTGGTTCAGCATAGATTTCTGGATCATTGTGTATAGCCCGCACGGGTATATGCACTGTAGTACCACGGACTAAAACTATACGATCGTCTGACTTGCTGCCCTCCAGCCTAGGTAATTTATAATCCTCATTAGCTATACGTGTCAGCGAGGCCAAGACGGGATACTTGCGTAGAGTTTCTGTAAGCATATCATATTTATTGAAGGTCATAAGGTTTATTTTAACTTTAACTTAAACTTATTTTAATATATACATCAAATCAAACATTAATCTTACTTCTATCTATATAAAACTACTAAACTGCTACAAGTGCAATTTCGCTCAGATCTTTGCATGAAAGTAACTATATAGCAAAGTAGAGGAAGGATTTTTGTCATTGCCATTGACATACTCTTGCTTTAAACTAGGCGGTTTTTTTTTAAGGTTTTTTAAGATATATTAATAGGTTCTAACAATACAATAGTTACTTAACTTTGAGGTAGTATTTTGTTCTAAATAAAGATTATTTCATATCGCATAGCCATAAATTTATATAGTAGTGTTGTCTGCATGAACAACTGAATCTGTCCTGATATGAGTTGGAACGTTACCATGTAAAATAAAATAAAAACTGTCAAAACCATCTCTATCTATAAGTTTTTATCTCAGTTATATTGTTTATTTATATGTAAAGTTAATTATTACATAACTCTTGTCATTCGTCTGCTTAAAACTGATTTCTACTTCGTTAGGTTTTGCTTAGCTATTTGCAGAGTATCACATAGTCGACGTTGCATTATATAGAGATATCTTCAAAGTCAAGTAATATTTAAACAGTAGGGGGAAATGTAGTTTATATATAAACATAAATAATGCTGAAATATGCAAAATCATCTGATGATAGGAGTGAAGAAAAAATAAGTGAGAAAATTTGGCTCAACGAAGATAAAAAATTTTTTTATAATATGTCTTGTTTGGATGATAAGCTACGAGATAAGTCTTTGCATATTGTTTGTGTTAATCTGTTATGAATTAGTAGAGTACAGATAACAGCTTGTACTTACCACTTATAACATTATCCAGATAGGTCATCTCCATCATTGCCTCATAGGTAAGTTTTCCATGACGCTGCAGTACTGTGTGTATCTCCTGCCGCAGTTTTGTTTGGATGGCCTGGTTTTTGGCTAGTTCGAAGAGGGCGTTGCTGATGTTGGTGGAGCTGGTCTCAAATCCAGCGACAAAGAAGATGAAAACCTGAGCAGCCAGCTGTTCAACAGTGAAATCATTGTGTTGCTCTGTTTTGCGTAGATCCAGAAGGATATCCATGAAATCATTTCTTCTGATGTTTTCAGTCTCACGGATCTTAACTGTTTCTCGCACGATATTCAGAAAGAAGTCTATATGCTTCTGGCCAAAGGTTAAACGGTTAATTTGAAGTTTCTTTAGTAAACTACGATAAGTAAAACCGAATAGACTCCAGCGCACATTTCTTAAAGAATTCGCAAAAAGGTCTCGTCCTACTTGACGGAACTTTGCCTGAGGATCCTTGAGACTGTTGCACTCAATACCGAAGGCACATCTGCCTATTACATCTACTGTATAGCGTCCCATAAGATCATGTACCTCTAATATACCAGTACTGTCCATGTCTCGCTCAAAGGTCTGTGGCAACTGTTCTGCCACTTCAACGATTGTGCCAAACATGTACTTAATCTTACCGCTGCTAAATGTGGGTGATAGCTTCGTTCTCATAACCCGCCACTCTTCACCCTGTGCATTGAACAGATGATTAAGAAGCGGATTTTGTTTGACGTCCAAATGTGCATTTGTTCGATCCGTAAATTTATTAAAATCCTTTATCAATATAGCTTTGACAAGATCCAAATCGGTTACTACTGCTAAGGGCTTCAAGTAAACATATGTGCCAGCCACTCTCGCTTTACCCTTGAAGGCATCGTACGTTTCCTGTATTAATTCACTCAAGTGCAACGATTTTAGTTTAAAAAAATTTCCAAAGAGGAAATGAGGACGCAGTTGCTTGATTCCTTGCAGCTCCCAGTAGTTATAGCAATGCCTCAAATACCCCAACAAGGCAGTAAACAGCGAGGTGAAAAGTATGAATATGAAATCCATTCCTAGGCAGTCTGATTAACACTGAAACTGTAACTTAACTTACAGTTGCATATAATGTACATCAGTTCTAGGTTCTTCTATATTTTGGTTGATAAGAAAAGGTTATATCTTTGAGATAAAATCGCTTATATGTTGTCTAAGCATTATCTCTGGTTTTCTGTTTCGTTTGAATTGATAATTCATATCTTAGATAGGAATTTGCAAGCATTTAAATATATCTTAAGTAACTAGATGAATCAGTATTTTATGTCTGCTTTTAATGCAAATAAACTCAGCTTACGTCTAGCAAAAGTAATGTTAAATATAAATGCCCATAATAAGTAAACAATTGATTTATATATTATATCATATAAGTAACTCTCATATAATCAGTAATAGTATCTACCTTAAGATTACCCAATATAAAATAATAAACAATGGCAGGTATTGCGGAATGTTTTGGATGACACATCCCTTCCTTTGAATCAATATTTAATTTCAATGATGCTCTAATTTCAAAAAAAAACTAAAGATAACTTCTATAAACAATAGTAGAAAAATAAAAATTTAAATATAAACAAAGAATAGAATTTGATAATTATTGTTATACAACTTTGGTGATTATTATTCAGTGCAAGTGGTGTACTTATTGATTCTTTCCCGGATGTAACTAAACACCATGAAATACAATCACATATGGTACTCTCAAGCCAAGTTCCAATCACGCCATTTCATTTTTGTTCTCTAATACAACATTTTAAATTCATGTTAAATGTTACAACCAAAAGCTGTATTTGGGTGTAACCGACTATGAAAGTCTCATTGTCGACACACGACAAAAACTTTACTTAAGTAGAAATTCGATGTTGTGCTTAATAATCATGAAAAAAACAGCAATTCATACAGACATGCAGACCGACGGACAGGTATGGATCGTTTCTCCAAGAATATATATATTTTTGATAGTCTCTACCTGTTACATACTCTTCGATTTTACACAAATGTAATATCTCCATTTTACCTTTTACATAAAACAAAGAAGGGTAAAATGTGACATTTAAAGCAATGTCAACAGATCGAATAAAAACACTTATAATTCCCAATTGGTTATATCCAAATTCAAAACAATTGACTATGTTTTCCCATTTAATGTTAAGGTTACTTTGGTTTACCTTTATAAGTTTCCTTTAATATTATAAGCTGTATAATTTAAAATTATATACCGACTATAATATAATATATGAGTTTTCATATGTTTAATATATCTTTGATATATAGATTCGTAGTTCGTATTATATGTGTATTCGTATCATTATCTTCATATTCATCATCATTATTATCATCACTATAACGTCAACTCCATTAATATATTTCATTAAATTGGAGCCTTTAAAATATATATGAACTTCTTTGTATATTTGTAGTATTTAAATACTGCACTATAAACTTTAATATTCACTTTCAAAAAAATTGCCACGGCAACTGAAGTTAGAAGGTTGAAACTTAACAAATCCAGGCACAATCAATCTATACCTTTAATGCAATGTCGCAGTAAATATTATCTACGGGTAAATATTATCACAGTTCTATTACACACTATATGCTGTTTCAGCCGACTTTTTGCAAACTATATAAATAACCCTATGGCCTTAGATTATTTTTACAAACACATTGGCCTACTGTGGATGATTTAACTTTGTTGTGTCCTAGACAAGCTACTTTTCTTTAAAGAAATTATTTTGAGCTTTAATTCGGACTAGGATTTGATAGCTTGAAATATAAGTGGATGATCTGCGTTTGTGTAACTATTTCAATTTATGTGTGGCTTAGACTATGCTGCTAATAAATCAAGAAAATGGCCTTACTCCTAATTATAACTTTAACATAATGGGTATATAACGTTCATTTATAACAGTGGAGAAAGCTTTTAGATTGCTGCAAAGAAAAGCTGCTATAAGGTTGTTGCTGTGACTAGAAACTTTTTAAAAAGCTTTATATTATAAGTGGTTTAACAATCAAACTTTTAGGACAGCTTTTTAAAAAGCTCTTATAAAATACCTGTAGCATCTACTTAAACACGTACTCACTCTTTTCAATGCCAGGCTGTAATAAAGCCGACAGGTAAACGCACAATTTGTTAATATAATTTAGTATTTATAATAATTAAATTAACTTATTGAACTGATTAAATGATTGATTTGGTAAATATCTTATATCAACAATAGCATCATGTTTATTTTAAGTCACAAATATTGGAAATAAATAATTGTTATATGGTAGACAGAGCAGGATGTGATAATCGGATAATGAACAATTGTCGGAGGGGCGCAATATTTGCAGCTATTCGCAATATATTAAGAGAGCTGTCATGTAATTAATTGATACTTTAATTGCCCTTTCACTTAATTAAGCTGATCAATGTCAACATTAAACATAACAGTCTATAAATAGTACATTTATTACCTGAACATATTCGATTACAATGTGTCAGTTTATATTGTGTCTATTAATTTGATGCTAATATAATATAAGTTGGTGGGGTCAAAGGGCATATAGCCTGATGTTTGAATTGGTAGGTGGTTAGGTGATTTCGGCTGAAGCAACCTCAATAAACTGAACAAGTTAACCAAAAGGTGTAGTACACAAAAAGTGTTGCCTACTTTTTTGGGCTATGGCGATCGAAAGCAGCTTTGCTTTGGTGGTGTTTGCACACACTTCGCCAGCAGGCTGTCATCGCCTCTGCCTATGGCTGGTGTCTTCATATATGTCTTTCTGTTTGCGTTGCTGTATATATATATATGTGTGTGTGTGGTTGTGTCTGTGCGGGTGTCCGGGTATGCCGTGTGTGGTGGCTTTTGGTTAGCTACAGAGAACTTTATGCTTCTGGACATGGGGCACATGAACTGTTGGCTTTATTAACTCGCCTTTTGTGTGGCCTGCGAATACAGTGTAAGGCTTAACGGGTGCGATTCCATAGCTTCACAAACATGCCACATGCCATATGCCACTTGCAACTTGCCACATACCAAATGGCACATGGCACAGGCCACATGCCAATTTTTTGCCATTTGCGGTGCAACGCGTGTGAAAATTCATCCAAATTGCCGTGGTAGCACTTTTTATGGCCCCCATCTCCCCTAACAAAATCCGATACAACAGGGTATATTGACTATGTGCTGCCCCTGAAAGGAATCATATTAATTATTGAATCATATTATATGATTTGTGGCTAAGCTGTTGCATGTCTAGGCAGGATAGGGGATGGTAAAACGTGCCTAGCACCTTTTCTCTCAAGTAACTTTCAATAGATTGTGAGCTAAGGATCTTAGAGGGTATCCGATTAGGGTATCCAGAGTGTATGACCATTTAGATTTTTACTAGTGTGCATATTTTCAACTTTCCCCTTAAGCTTTTGGGGTAAAAAAAGTAGCATTGCTGGACATACTTTTAATTGGTCGACTTTATGAGGGCAGCAGTAGACATTTAATTTATTTTAATAATTATCATTTTGTTGTAGTTTTTTTTATTATTATTCTCGTTTCCTTGTATTTTGCAGGTTCGCTGCGTTTTTTAAATTAAATTATAAAGTCGCAAACGTTTCCCTTTAGTTTCTTTTTATTTATTTTTACTTTTCAGTTTTTTTCACTTTCTCATTTTTCCATGTGGGCCGTCGACGTTAACATTTAATGGAAAATGTAAACAAATTCGGTTCGCCGGCTAGCTGCAGTTTTATTACACAATTTGTGTTTCACTTCATTTTATTCGACCCACAAGTGATTCACTGGATGAATGAATAACGGGTAAAAGCATTAGGCAAAGTCAGCAGAGCTCAAAGCTAACTTTATCTACTTTGAATAAATCCATTAAATAAATCAATTTCCTTTCTTCTCATTACTTAATCCACTTGTTTTTATATGCTTAATTAAATGAAATTTTTGCAGTTATTGAACTCTCTTCAGTTTTTTCCTTTTTTTTTTGTTTATTTTTCTTTATTTAACCCCACGTAACAAGGTATACATATTATTTATTTGGTTTGAAAAAGATTCCTGCTGCTTGTAATATCTTTTAGTTGTTGTTTTGTAGTTGATTTATACTAAACAGAATAACCTGGTGAATGTGAGTTAAGGATAGGGAGCTTTAGGTTATGGAGCACATTATTAACCTAAGTTATATAGAATATAAATAAATATTCCATGATTATGGTATCAGATATATATAATGATTAACTTGCCAAGCCATTGCCTTCAAAGTGGCAATCTTGGACCTCTTGTCACTGCTCTGCTCTGTCTCCGAAAACTCTTCTTATATTTCCTTGTTGATTTGCTCTTCTATTGGGTGTTGATTGACCTCCCTATGGCTTCAAATCTATTGTACTACCAACTGCAGTTGGTTAACTATTAAAGTAGATGAACCTATTAACCATGTCTGTATTTGGATGAATTCGTAGCTTTAGTCCATAAAGCCATACTACAAAGAATTTTTAATAAGTTATTGCTGTATACGTATAGTATGAATAATTAAATTTAAACAAGATTTTAAACTATTTAAGACGGCAGTTTTATTTCAATTGGTTTTAAATAAAAATTAAGATATATATATTTTTATTTATATATATTCATATTCAAGAACAGTTCGCGGTGCACATAAAATGAAGCTGAAATTAGTTTTAAACAAATTACATTTGCAACATTTCAATGTTGATTTGGAGCGTTTCAACAGTTGACACTTTGACCATTGAACTTAAGACTATATATTGAATTAGATTTAATATATATATATATATAAATTTATGTATATATATATATATATATATATATATATATTAAGTTAACAGTTAAGCTTAAGTCATAGCTTAGGGACTGCATTTCTGTATTCTTTATACTGCATTCTGTTTTTACTATTATTTATTACTCACTTTTCTCTTTCACTTATATTCTATAGACTAATACTTTGTATTTCCGTTGTATCTCTCAGAACCTGTTAGGTTTTTGCTTAGAAAACCCTTTTACAACTTACTTGCTAAGTGAACCCCAAACAACAACAACTTTTTACATGTATGTCAATTGATTTAAGCATTAAATTAAACAGATATATAAACATATATATTAATATATACATACATTTATAGTTATTTATACATATATATTCTTGGGGTCGAATCGATGTGAGAAATTATTGCCTAAGTGCTATTTGCATTAAGTACTTAGAACTAATTTTTGTTTTTTTTTTTCACTTTAGGTTTGTACAAATTATGGCTAAGGTTTGTCAATAAATTAGGCATGCCACGCCCCTAGGTACAGCACAATTGCAGTGGCCGGAAATAGGTAGTTGGTAGGGGGGTGCAGAGGTGGTGCCCAACTCTTTAGATCCTGCATGCGATCCATTTCATCTGTGAGCGATTTGGCATCGTGCTTCAGAGCTGTATTCTTTCCATCCAATCGAAATGTGATGCTGTGATCAGGAGCTAAAAGGACAAAAGATAATGATAAGCATAAGATTTGAAAATGAAATTGACATATATATAAATGGTGGCCTTGTGCTATGGGTTTATGGGTTGGTCTTGAGTGTTGAAAGGTCTGTTACCTAATCAAAAGTGAAATTCTTTTATTTTCTTTTTATTCTATTCTATTTTGTTTGTGCTATTTTCATAACTCTGTCTAGCATATTGCTGGCCGTTGTTGTGTTGCCAATCGAATGTCCTTTTTCAATTATGCTCTTGCCACACGCCAGCGAGCATAAACAATAGACAGGATGCGTTTATGGCCAGTCATTTGTAGCAAACGGCAAATGCGAATGGCAGAAATACAAACAAACAAATCTATAGATTCTACTACATATACACATAGAATACACACACACACACAACATACACAGAGAGCACACAGAGAACACTCAGGACATGGGACAGAGTGAAAAACAAACTGTTTGTCAAGTGGGTAAAGGACAGCGGAGGACATGACTTTGGCTGTGCTTGCCCTCGACTGTTCCACTTATTTATAACATTCTCACTTATTTCTACAGTTTTCCATTTTCCATTTTGTGCCCCAAAATCGAAAGTATATTCTCTGTCGGCGTTTTGTTTCAATTTCACTTGGCAGCATCGAAAATTGTTTCGATTTTTATTGCTTAAGTGCGTTAAACCCTTGCGCCAGGACATGCACCCAGCACACTGTAAAATAAAAAAAATACCCTCCCCTCTCCACACAAACCAACAGCAAACACAAACAGAAACAACACTCAATGGATGGCAGGTTGCCTTAGGGTAGGAGGAGGCTCTATATTGTTTTTTCCATCAATTTATCCTGCAGTTTTTTTATTTTACTCCTCTCCTCCCCCTCGTACACACATTCAGTACCCTTCCATTCATTTCTGTATTTATCTCCTTTCGTTTTCGTTTTCGTTTTTGCATTTTCTTATTTTTTTTTTATTTTTGTTGGTTGTTTGTTTTTCCGGCAATCTGTTTCATTGGACATTTGGCTGTGTGATGCAGTTACAAATGTAGCGGGTTGACGCTGCTCTTGCTCTTCCTCTTGCTGCCAAAGGAGTAGCTGGAGTTGCTGCAGAATGAGTAGGATTCTATAAAGTGGGAGTTGCCTGTATTTTTTTTAACAGTGTGCACTGCCCGTAGGCAGCTATTGGTCATTAGGAACGTTGTTTGGTGTCTCTGTGTGGTTGGATTGAAAGAGATTGTTGCTCTGTTTGCGGATTGTGGTTCGATTCTTTAGAATGTTTTAAAACTTACACAACTTTAATGAAAAGAACTTGAACATTTTTCCAACCAATCTCATTAAAATTCAAATAAAACAGTTTTCATAGTAAATAGCAAAAAAGGACATTCAGTGGTTAACCAAATTACACTAATGTTAGCCGCCATTCTAAGAGCTTAGCTTATGATTACTGAGGTAAACATTAAACCAAAGAAATTGAAAAGCTATTCAACAGTAGAAAGTCAGGAAATGTTAAGCCAAATCCAATTGCTTCACTTTGGGTAAGTTTAAGTGTTCTGTTTTAGAGTGGGAATAAAAATCCTCAGCAACTTTTAACTAAAATCAGATTAAAAATGAGCGTTGTTAATTATTGACTAACAAAGTTTATCCAAAGAATTGTAGTTATAGTAAGTTTCTTAATATCTTTTAGTAAAAAAAAAAATAGAACTAATTTATTATACTTGTTGCTTGTCATTAATAGAACAAATTATTAACCAGAGTACCTAATTGTATTTATTGTGTTTAGTTATTTAGTTTATATTTAAAAATTACTTTAATAAGTTACTTCTATTGTTTGTTGAATGAATGAGGAAAAAACTGTTTCAGAGCTGTGGAACGTTGTTTGTTGTGTTGTACTAAGGCCAGTTTGGTGTTGGTAATAACTTAACATGAAATTTTGTATAAGACTTGTCTAACTCAATCCAAATCTGGCATTATTGTTGGTGCTTGTTGGTTATCTTTATCTATATGGGCTTACTGTTTAGCATAAGTGATTATAATTGCCCCAGATAGTCATTACCTTCTATACTCTTATATGGGCGAGCGCTGCATAGTCCCACCACAATTGTATACGAATACAGTAAAACAAAGCTTTACACTGGCTGCTGCTTGGGTTGCATCAACTTGACATTGCAACATGATCTGAGCTTGAAAACGTAGGGCAGCAGATAATATGCCATTCTAGTCGATACTATGAGAAACTTCTAAGCAGGGTGAAAGATTTTGTTTCGATTTTTAGCCCCTTTCTCTTTAAAAAAAAGGCTAAAAGGAAGCTAATGGAAATGCTAAGGGAGGTAATGGAAATTAAAAAGTATGTATCAGATAGAAATAATTGTCTGAGACCCTGTAAAGTATATATATTCTTGATCAGACTTTATCTTTTCTCAGAGATATATATTTAAATACTAATAACTAAAAATCGTAATTGCAGCAGATGGTGTATACTCTCTCAATATGTTGAGAATATAGTGAATACGCAAGATGTATGAAATGAGATTATCGCTTGATTCGCCGCAAGGATAATGGAATACAAGATAATCCGAGTCTTATATAGTATAGTCAGTCTGAATTTTATATTGCATTCAATTGAATATTGAATTCAATATAGATATAATTACTAAAAAGTAACCAATTAGTTTAGGATAGTAACTATTTAGCTTATTAATTTAATTGGTTATTAGCCACATACCAGCATAAAGCCAAGTTTAGATGAAAGGACATTGCATTGATTCTAGATTGTTATAACTGTGATATGTCGAATGTCCTTTTTGTATTGTTGTCTGTTGATTTCATATTTGGACTAAGCATTGAACCGAGCTTTGTTTCATTTTGGTTTTTCATATTTGGTTTTTCCTTTTTGTTTTTCTTTTTAACGAGTAACCCTTTTATTTTTTTATAACGGAAATGCGCAAATTGCTTTGCACCGGGTCGAAAATTTATTTTGTACGAGTATGTTATGTCCTTTGGCTTTTATTTTTCTATAAGCAGCTTTTTCCAACAACACCGAAAGCACCGTACATCCCTCTTATCCCTGCGCCCAACTGCCACATTCCATCTCATTCTAGCCGCCTGCTGCTTTGTCGCTTTGCTCGGATGTTTTGCTGGCGTCTGCAAACATTTCCATGTGTGAAAGGACGAAATTTTTGCTCTTCCTCTATGCTGCTTCCTCTGCTTCTGCTGCTGCGGCTGCCTCTGCCTCTGCGTCTGTCTGGCAACGTGTGTGCATGTGTGTGCATGTGTGGGCGAGTTCCTCTCTGTGTGCGTATATGTGACTGTCTGGCTGATTTTTATTGACGCCTGAGCATGTGTTTATGTGTTTGGGTTGGGTGTATGTGTGTGTATAGAACTCCCAGCGGTATCTTTAAAGCGCTTAACCATAAAGTAAAATGAAAAAAGGAAAGAAAAACGTAAAGAATCACCACCACTGGGGCAAACGTTTAAGCTCACACAGTTCTTTATAGGCTGGCAACTACTTGAAAAGGAACTTTAAGTAATTTCTGCATAATTCTCTCTGCATACCCCTGGGGTGCAATCCAGCTGAAGCTACCAACTGGCTATTGGCATTCAGCTAATAGAAATAAACAAATACCAAGTTGGTCCTTATCTCAAATGCTCAGTTCTTGTAGTATTATTGATACTGTCAGGTAATAAAATATACATGTGTTGATAACCCGATTAACTGTACACCAAAACCTACACTATGCTACAAAGGATTCTATACCAACTTTAGTTCGATTCATTTACTCTGTTAACTGTTCACTTTGCTCTTTACTTTATATGCCTATAGCTGGCAGTCAACCTTTGACACGCTCCATTAGTGCACTTTTAACTGACAGCCTTAAGGGCATGTTGCAGGCTGGCACTTGCCCCGCCCGCTAGTCACACCTCGCTTGTCGTTGCGCCTGTTGCACTTAAAACTATGTGCACAAGCTGAAGTGGCGCCCCGCAGCAGGCAGCTCACTTGAGACTCACTTGAGTGGCAAACGCGGCGTATGCGTTACAATTTCGCTCACTTTCTTTTATTATTGTTTGTTTCTTTTCGTTTCGTTTTGTTGTTTTTGTGTGACAATGCATTTAACGCCATGTTGGCCTGAAAACCATAAAAGAGAGTGGTAGAAGGCTGAAGACATGCAAAGTCTGCATGCTATAAAACAGTTGCTTTATCATTGAAGGGGTTGGTCAAGCAGACACCAAATTATAAGCAAATTATTGTTCAATGCTTAATGCTTAATGCTTAATGCAAGTAATCATCATTATGAACTTGCAGTAGACAGTACTCAGTGAATGCAGACTGGCAGCACTAGCAACAGCAGCAACAACTGAGGCTGCAGCTACACCCTCCACTTGCCCATTGGACATTTATATACCCGTCTGAGTGCTGCACTGCTTTTTCTCCTTTTTTATTGCATTTCCTTGTAATTTGTGTCATATTGTTGGACGTTGGTCGACCAAATTAAAAATAAAAGCTGCAACAGCAATACCAACAGTAGCTGCAACAGCAACACCAACAGCAGCTATTGTGGTTGATTGCAACATTTTTAATGACAGTTTAAGTGCGGCACCAAATGCAATTGCAGACATTTCACTTTATGCTTGACTAAAAATTGTATATTTGGCGTTTTAAGTAGAAGGCGATATTTTAATTGGTCGAATCATTCAACTTATTGAAATGTCAGTTGAATTGAAACGCAATTAGTATTAAAATTGATTCAACGTATATCATTTAAATCAATTAAATATTGCTCTAGCTAACAAATCACAAATTAACTTTAAGCAAAATAAATCAATCAATCAATGTAAACAAAATATTTCTTATTGAAATTTAAATTGAAACACTATTAAAATGAATCAAAATATATACATATATATATATATATATATATATACAAACATATATATATATATTTTTAAATATTTTTTATTTATTCTTTTAAACGTCGCAGATATTTGTTACATTAAAGAAAATTTTGGTAAGAGATATGAAGAGCAATATTAAATTTGGACATAGAACTGTTAAGAAACTTTGCAAAGTTTAATTAAACTTAATTGAAAATAGAATTTTCATATTAAATTTCAATGGTTTAACACATTTTGACTGACCACTTTTGCGAGTCGCCGCCAAAAATAAAAATATTTAAGTCGCTACATACAAAGCAAAGCTGAGCATCGATAAGCGTTCAACCATAGCAATTCACATAGTCTCTCTGTGTCTCTGCGTCGCTGACACTCCCATAGCTGTATGGATGGGAACGATATGTGGCAACGTTATGTGCAACATCTAGCAGGTAATAAATCTAACAGTAAACGCAGCGCTTACGACGTTGTGCATGCCAGGCTTGAAAGTTGTCGTCATTGCAGCACCATTGTGCCATTACCAAGTGGTAAGAACAGCTCCGTTGCACCCCTTTTAGTATCATCAACCAGTGCCATCTTTCAATCCAATGAAGCAGCTCCTCCCTGTCATGTTGTTGCCCTGGCCAAGACCTTCCCCCAAAACGTTGCCTCAAATGACAACGCAACATTTTCGCTGTCGTTTGCCAAAAATTGTTGTACTCTCGCTGCTGGGGGCGTTGCAAGCAAAGAGAGAGGTTTGTCACACAATCTCACTCACCCATTTCCATACCCAAACCCAGTACCAGCAGCAGTAGGATTTCCATTGCCAGTCTGGGGCCTTTGGGTTAGTGTTGCGTCTAGCATTGTCCTTCCTCTCTTCCTTTTTATCGTTTTCATTCCATGTGTGCAATTTGTCTGCAATTTTTATAGTGTGCTTTTTGGCGCTACTGTCTTGCAGCATGCCATCTCTCTCCCTTACTCTCTACCTCTCCCCGCACTCCTTCTTTAACATTTTCTTATACTTATCCCCTCATATTCAATTTGTTAGATTTGATTTTGTCGCTCGCTGCACTCGCCTCGCTTTCCATGCATTTTATTTTACTCAAAACGCGTATGCAACAAATTTTCCACCATACTCACACACTCACACACTCATACACTCGAACAACGTACAACATACAACATAGAACAAGGCGCCTCTAAAGTTTTATGTGTTGACACACCCCAAAGACACCCTGCTCCATTTCATGGACAGGATGTATAGATATTGTTGTCGATTGCCTTCGCTGCATTGCTACTTGGCTAAAGTTGTGTAAAATTTTATGTTTATTGATTGGCAGGCACTCTTTGAGCACTACTTCTACTTCTGTCTTCTCTTTTCTATACTTCAGTTTCTATATTTACATATATATAGATATTGGCAGTCTTATGTATCTATATATATATATATATAACTAAAGCAATTGCAAACGTTGCACAAATGTTTAGCACCCATTTGATTCATTTCAAATATCCTTTGATTCAATAAGAACATAATTAGCTTTCAACTGTTCTTTTGCTCACATTTTAAGCACAGTAATAAAAAATTATTATCAAATTGGAGAACACACAAATATTCTTATTGTATTGCTCTTAACTCTTTCTATTTCAGTTATCTTTATTTTCATCTTAAATTTATTTCAAATTGTTGAAGCCCAAGTTCATTGGGATAAAACAAGAAATACAAACAAGTAAGAAATCTGTAGTTGAGTGTACGCGACTACGAGAGCCTCTTTGCCTATATTCACAGACTTACACACACATACGCACACATGCACACAGTTCTACACTCACTTTAAGCGATTGCAGCGCATTTTAGCCTTCCACGCTCCATTACGCGATACTTAATGAGCATAAGTGCAGTGTTTTTTGTTCATTCCTAACCAGATTCGTAACGTATATCAAGAATGGACTAATTATTATGTGCGCCCCAAAAAAATTTGATCAGTTTAATATTGTGCTTAATAATCGCTTTATTCGTATGGCGGGGGTCAGGGGAAGAAGTTCTAAAATCTAAAACAACCTCGAATAGCGTACGAAAATAACGAATCTAGATATCAAATTGTCGTCCTGATCAAGAATATATATATTTTATAGGGCATCCGATGATTATTTTTGATTTTTATAAAGGCAAAGAGGCTAAAACGACGTAAAAATTGTTCAAATTTAATGAAGATTTCATTTAAGGAATGCAAAAAATACGGAAATTCTTATTTTACAAGATTCTCTGTAAAATTGTCTGCTGTGACCCCTTCTCAGTTTTCAGTGCGAGGCACTCAAAAAGTAAAGAATGTCCAGGGGGTTTTAAGCCTAAACCAATTCTATAGATTATTATTGTCTGTCTCACACAACATACCAATATACCAGACAAACATAGGATACTTAGCTATGGCAATACTATACTCTACTCAATACCTTCAATTCTAATCAAGCTTCCCAAAGTAATCAAAACTATTTTAAAGTTTACTCTAAAGACTATATTTCGGTATCATTCTATGTTGAAGCTGAGCAAATATAGTTGGTTTGATCTATATACTCTATAATTGATTAGATTGTCAATGTTTATTAGATAAATATATATATATATAACAAATCAGATATATATATATATATATATTTTTTTTTTTTCGTAGAGAATTTCGTCTTGTAAACTATGAAAAAAACTGTCAGATAAAGAAAAACGTAAACTGCAAGTAGAAAAGTAAAAGTTTCGTAAAGGAATTTTGATACCCCAAGGGCATTTTTAGCTAAGGATAAACATTGAGATTTGAATCCGTTATTATTTATGGTGATTGCAGTTTATATGTACGATGAGCAGTAACATTAGCAGAACATAACGTAGCAGACACTTTGACAAAGCTGCGGCAAAATCAGCAGGAAAACCAAAACTGTGAGAGCGACGAGAGTAGAGTTGAGAGTGTGGGGAAAATATGTGAGATTTTTACCCTAGGACACAAAATTGCATGCTAGAAAGTCATATTTTCATTGGCGGGCAGATATATGTACATATGGACAACTAGACAGATTGACAGAGGGTAAGAGTGATCCAAATGGCTGTCATATGCTTTGGCAAAATATTTGTGCCATGACTTAAACCAAAGTATCTATATCTAACAAGTGTCGACAGCAGCATCAGCAGCAGCAACAGCAGTAGCTGAAGAAGCGGTGGTGAAAGAGAGAGAAAGAGGAGGTGAAGTAGCAGCAGTAGGAACTGTGCCTGGAGCACGGCCCTTAAGCTGGGCTAAAGCCGTTATGATTTGTCATAAACATAAAATAAATGGCCAAATATTTATAGTCTGCTGTGTCATGAGAAGCTCTAATACACTCACATACACAAACAAACACATACATATATGTATATATATATATATATATATGTTTATATGAATGTGTGTAGAGTTAGCCAATAAACACATTGGCCGAAGGGTAAAAAGGAACAGAAAAAATAAAAAACAGCTTGAAGTGTCCTTCGGTGTTGTTAAGAAGCTCACAGTTGTCAAGGATTTAGTTATCCCTGGTTGGAAATTGCTTTTTCAACTCACCCAAATGCTGATGCTGCTGCTGTTGTTGTTGCTGATGCTGATCTCTGCCACGTGATGTGGCCGTCGAGTGATGATCCTGTGAGTTCCATAAGCTCGATGTGCCGCCCATATAAATATTGTTCGATGCTGAAGGTGATTGATCAATGCTCTTGCCTTTACCTCTATGTGATTTCATGTTGTTGTTATTGTTGGTCTGTTGATTATTGTGATTATAAGGATTATTGCTATGCGAATTGCTGCTGCTACTGTAACGTTGTTCTATAGAGAGAAAGAAGCTTCAATATTTTCGTATTTGCATTTAAAAATTGTTCTTGTCTTACCCTTATTATACTTAACAATAACCACAGGTACAGTATTAATTGATACAGTCGGAGCCATTGTTGTTACTGTTGTTGTTTGTGGAATATCTGCGAAGGAATAAATCTCTACATGAGTAACAAATGAGAAGCATTTTATAATAAATAGCTTGTCATTATTTGCATTTAGAAGCGAATTGCGTTTAATAATATTCAGTAAGTAAAATTAGAGGGCTTTAACAACTGCAGCGACTTCAACTTATTTTATTTAACAATTGACAATTTAATTGTAGCATACTAACTGCTAGTGATGACAACTCAACTGTTATCGATGACAATTGAAAGCTGAGTGATATTCCATCCTTCGCAGAGCTGTCAACTTTGTCATGCTTAGTTGCTGACAAAGGCAAAGTCACTCAAATACGATTATTAAGCACAATTTTCAACCGATGGAATTTCTTTTGCACACAATAATTAGACCATTCCTGATCTACGTTGTGAATCTCGTTAAGATTGAACAAAAAACACGGAAGTTATTCAACATTAAGTATCTCCCTATAGGGCGCGGTGGTCTAAAGACACGCGAAGTGCGTGTAGAACTGTGTGTATGTGTGTGTATGTAACTGTATGTCAACAAACGGGTTCTCGTAGTCGGGTACACTCAACTACAGATTTCTTACTGGTTCTACATGCCTCTACAATACTCTCTCTCCAAACTCATCAGCGCGACGTAACGCCACACAGGCGAAACGTAGGATAGCAACAACATTGCGTATACACCAAGGTATGT
>JBAMBS010000358.1:0-88634 GCA_037044455.1 Zygothrica quintamaculata | reverse complement strand
TTTTTCTCTACAGTAATTCCCAATCAGTTATAGCATTTGCACTTTAAATACCTCTATGAAAATAGACTTGGCTCACACACATCCTTGTGCAGTGGCAATATCACGAACAATGAAGTGATAACTGAGTTGTGATTATTGCTAATTGAAAACTTAAACCAATAGCTCGCCCAATGTGAGTTTTACACACACATTCTGGCAATTTTTTTATGGCTTGCAAGAGCCGATTTATAAATCAATTCAACAATATTAAATTTAAGCAAAACTATTAACTAATTACAATATTTTTTTTTTACTCTGAAGTTATTCTTGTGTTATTCTGAGGCTCTGACAATGAACATAATTTTATGCTACGTTAAATTTGGAGTACACAAATAACTGATGCGCTAGCCGGGACTCGAACCTAGAGCTGCCAATAATTAATTAGTAAAGTTTCCTACAAATTTTAGTTGTTTGGCAACTTATCCCAACAGTCAAATGAGCCGGAAAACTAGCTAACTTAAATGCATTCTATTTTAGAAGAAGGTACAAAAAAGCCAAGTTGATAACTTATCTATTGTTAAGTCATCAGATGTAATCATATTAAAAATTGACTGCTCATTTTCAGAATGAAGAAAACCCAACATGTATTCCAAGTTATAAATAAGTATTGATATTATTATAGCTCGATCAAAGTAATTCGATCTATATATTTTTAATTTACAAAGCCATTAACAAACCTATCTGAACCTATGGTAACTAACTATCGGGACTCTCGTAGTTTGGAGTCACACCGACTTCAGATGTCTTATTTGTTTTATATATTTTTGTAAACCAATTCAATAAACGAAATTTGCAGAGAGAAGTGCTTTATAATATGGTTTAAATAGTTATAAATTATATATAATTCTACCTGATAAAATATAGTTTTATTAAAAATTAATTACTTTTTCATAACCTTAACATTACAAATAGATTCCTTAATCGCGATTAGAACTAGAAAACTCGATCATCGTCGTATTAACTCAATGCCCTAAGCCAAGCTGCCAAGTGGTTTGTATCTAATAAAAAAGAAGTATGAATAAGCAAAACGAAAGAAATGGTTCTTCGACATATTCTTTATAGGGTCTCCGATGATTTTTTCTACCTGTTACATTATTTTAGATCTTACACATTTTATAGTTTTTAATTTTAATAATAATTATCTGTACTGTCTTTGAACAAATGGTTTTGTGAAAAACGTCTATGGCTATTTCGTAATAAGATTTTACTTCTTCTGCCCAAAATGTGAAATAACTTTATCTATATAAGCCCGCATTATTATATGCAAATTGAGTCTACAACAAGTCAATTTAATATCAAATTTAATACTCCAAATTTTGCAATGGGCTGAGGCATACTAATTTTTTCGTACATGCATGGTATAGCCATGGTAGGAGTAATAGTATCTTGAATAGGGATGATGCAAAGCCAAACATACTAATTCAAGAGCAAATCAAAAATTGCACCATAATTCCAAAAAATTATAATATTATAAGCACTTCATAAAATACAATCATACAGTTTATAATATGAAAGGAAACTTATGAAGGTAAACCAAAGAAACCTTAACATTAAATGGAAAAACATAGTCAATTCTTTTGAATTTGGATATAACCAATTGGGAATTATAAGTGTTTTTTTTATTTGGTTGTTAATCAATGCTGTCACATTTTTCCTTACGTTTGTTGAAAATTATATTAATTATTTATTCATACTTCTTTTTTATTAGATACAAACCACTTGGCAGCTTGGCTTAGGGCATTGAGTTAATACGACGATGATCGAGTTTTCTAGTTCTAATCGCGATTAAGGAATCTATTTGTAATGTTAAGGTTATGAAAAAGTAATTAATTTTTAATAAAACTATATTTTATCAGGTAGAATTATATATAATTTATAACTATTTAAACCATATTATAAAGCACTTCTCTCTGCAAATTTCGTTTATTGAATTGGTTTACAAAAATATATAAAACAAATAAGACATCTGAAGTCGGTGTGACTCCAAACTACGAGAGTCCCGATAGTTAGTTACCATAGGTTCAGATAGGTTTGTTAATGGCTTTGTAAATTAAAAATATATAGATCGAATTACTTTGATCGAGCTATAATAATATCAATACTTATTTATAACTTGGAATACATGTTGGGTTTTCTTCATTCTGAAAATGAGCAGTCAATTTTTAATATGATTACATCTGATGACTTAACAATAGATAAGTTATCAACTTGGCTTTTTTGTACCTTCTTCTAAAATAGAATGCATTTAAGTTAGCTAGTTTTCCGGCTCATTTGACTGTTGGGATAAGTTGCCAAACAACTAAAATTTGTAGGAAACTTTACTAATTAATTATTGGCAGCTCTAGGTTCGAGTCCCGGCTAGCGCATCAGTTATTTGTGTACTCCAAATTTAACGTAGCATAAAATTATGTTCATTGTCAGAGCCTCAGAATAACACAAGAATAACTTCAGAGTAAAAAAAAAATATTGTAATTAGTTAATAGTTTTGCTTAAATTTAATATTGTTGAATTGATTTATAAATCGGCTCTTGCAAGCCATAAAAAAATTGCCAGAATGTGTGTGTAAAACTCACATTGGGCGAGCTATTGGTTTAAGTTTTCAATTAGCAATAATCACAACTCAGTTATCACTTCATTGTTCGTGATATTGCCACTGCACAAGGATGTGTGTGAGCCAAGTCTATTTTCATAGAGGTATTTAAAGTGCAAATGCTATAACTGATTGGGAATTACTGTAGAGAAAAAGTTTAAAATTTAAAATTAAAGTTGTAGGGTTGGAACAAATCAATTTCTATCATACTTAAACAACCCTTATGCAATGATAATAAAAGCCTAACCAGTTTAACTGAACAAATTCAAACGGATTTTAATACAGTTGCAGCAAATGTGATGCGACTATGTTACTGCACCCAAGTTGTAGTAAAGATTTAAAGCTTGAATCTAAGCAGATGGTGGAGCAGAAACTGGATTGGCCACAATTGAACCTTTGGCTATTGAATTTTTATGAGCTACCAAGCAATCCTAAGGACAACCCACAGGATGATGTTGATGATGTGCGTTGCCCACATAAAACACGCTCAACCTATTCAACTTTGATAGCCCAAACTGACCGAAAAAAAGAGAAAAAAAATACAAAAAAAGAAAATTTAACCGAAAAGGGGTCAAGAGTCTGCAATGCGTTCTGACCAGATATTTGGATTATGCCATTTAAGCTTCGTTACAGTGCGGCCAAATTGTAAGCTGGCTTAAAGGCTACAGCAAAGAATTTAACGATTAAAGCCAATGCTCAGTGAGTCTCTCACCTTTTGGCACCAATTTGCCGCCTTTTATGGCCTTCAACAAATTGCACAGTACTTAAAAATAGCCAAGCCTTCTGTTATTTCGAGCATTTTAAATAAACATTTTATGGTGCGGGCCATAAAATCTACAAATAAGGGTTAATTATGTCTCGCTCTGGATGTGCCAAGTGCAAAGTGCCAACAAGCAACCAAAATAGGCCACAATTGAAAGTGGCACTTGACACAAATGGGAATGTTAATGAGAAGAAGAGGCTCATTGCATAAATTCTGTTGTCTTCTTGAAAATTTCAAAATAGTTACATATCAAAGTAAGATTATCAACACTGTCTTATCATAACTTATATATAGTATAAATATTAAATTTTTTACTCTTTTTTTTATGTACAAACAAATAAAAGTCCACTTAATTTGCTATCCGGCAAAATAAGTGAGTGTTTGGCAGCGCTGTCAAAAATGACAGCTCAAAATACAAGCTTATTAGCCCCATGTCAAATAAACGCCCTTTTACACACATACAAATACACACACACACACACACAGATAAAAAGAAAAACTTTTGGCCCAAAACGGATGTTGCCAATATCAACAGAAAACAAGGAACACCATAAAATAACAACAAGAACATGAAAGACAAACCCAAACCCAAATCCAAACCAAACTCGATCCCATAAAAACAGATGCAGTCGATTGCCTCATCGTCGAAGCGGAAACAATTGACTCGATTACACGGTTAGCACAACGGCAAAAGCAAAAAGTAACATCAACAATAACAACAACAACAGCAACTACACTACAGCACACGCACAACACAACAAGGCAGAAGGGAACAGCAAAAAATCAACAACAACAACGTGACAACGAAAACATGAAACAACAATAAAAACAAACTGAGCAAGACAAGCAAAACAAAAAATAAAACAAGAAATAAAACTATAAATCAACTGTACCTGACTATGCGATACCCTCACCTAAGTTGAGGCATAGTTTTAACTAGAGATGCACATTCCGTGCCTTTAGTACTTGTTGGTAACGAGCCGAATTGAATGATTCAACGTTCAAGGCAGAGAAAACAAATTTTACTTCTACTTCTTATAGATTATTATGCACATGTACATAATATCAGCATATATACCCTATTGTGCGCATTTTTAATGGGTATAACGTCCGTTGCAAGAGGTGTCATGAGTGCGTGTGTGGGAGAGATTGAGATTGGTTTCCGGATGGGTTAAGTTGGCATCGAACTCAAAACTTTCTACTCACTTTCCAACCTTTGCTGCATATAAACAGAATATATATATAAAATACCGTTATAGAACTAATATTTTTGTTGTTCATCTTTTACTTTATTGGATTTGTTTTGTATTTGATTTTATTTCTTAATTGTTTTGGTCTCTTCTTTTTTTTATGTATTTATTTGAGTGTTTAACCACACTGTGATATTCATGTATTTTATTTATTTATTTGTTTCTATTTGTTTTGTTATTATTGTTGGTTTTTTTTTTTTGCCAATATATGCAACAAACCGCAAATTGTTTTATTGTGTTTTGAATTTGTGGATGGAAAAATTTAATTGTTATTTATAGTTACACATACAAATTTTATAGATTGGTTTACATTTTGTGCCTGTTTGTGTTAATTGGTGGCAAGTTAAAAAAATGTTTTCATAATGGTTACCAATGTGAGTGGGAGGGGGAGGTGTGTTCAAGTTGAACAGAAATAACAACAAGTAGACGTATAAATTAATATAATTAATGTATATTGTTCTAACACAATATATCCGCGACCTTTTGTATCAACTAGTATCTGCTCTAATATTATATTAATAATATTAGCAATTGCTGTCTCCAATTGTTAGGCGGTGCCCGAACAACGAGACGCAACGGTCGAGTAAACGTGTTTACTCAGACTAGCCGATACGTTGATATATGTTCTTGATATTTTGTATCAACAAACGTCTGCCTAAATATTATATATAATAAATAATATTAACGATTGCTGTCTCTAATTGTTAGGCGGTGCCTAAACAATGAGTCGCAACGGTCGAGTAAACGTTGTTTACTCAGACTAGCAGATATGTTGCTGATGTATTCTGTGCTAACAAAATACGTTGATATCGATATTGTCTCCACAAAAGTCTTTGTGAATTTACTCCGCTCTGTGACGTGCTTTATATACCTATCCAATTCCAACTGATCTTACCGAAAGCTCTCCATAGCAGGGCTGCCAGATCAGCCATTTAGTGGCTGTCTCAGCCACTTTTGGAGGCCCACAGCCACTAAAAATATCATTTCAGCCACTTTTGAAATTGAGGTGGTGAGCAAAAAAAAAAAAAATAAAAATATAAAAAAAGTCTGCAATTTGCTTCTGGTAGAAAAAAAGGCGAAAATTTTTGGAAATATTGATCGTGGACTAAAAAAAAAAAAAGGTCCACGATTCACTTTTTCCCTCACTAAATACATCTTATTATTCCTCAGCTATTCCATGTAAATCTTTCAGCCACTTTTCTGCAGAAAGTGGGTGAAATCATCCATTTCACACTTTCAAAATCTGGCAGCCCTGATGTGAAGTATGTAAAAGTGTATCAAAAGACACTTGTGGAGATTTGCGGTACTCATTTAAAGCAGCTCTATTCTGAATCCCAGTTTAGCATATACCATTTAGCTTAGTTTTTAAATTTTTTTAGCTTATTTTGGCATGTTTTCATTGCAAATCTAGTATGAGTGCAGATCGTGCCTACACGAAAAATCACCGAATAATTCAATCATTCGGCTCGACCGCTAAAAACGCTAATACGCGAATCGTTTGACTGTTGATAGAAGTTTTTTCAATTCATTCGAATTTTTATTGAGGTGTGAGTATATTCACGCTCATGTTGAAACCCTTCACTTTTGCTTATTATTGCAATGAGCGGTTGTGATTCGAAGTTGAATGAATTCAAGCCAAAAGGAAGCCATCTTAGCTGTTATGTCTGGATTTGAGAGGTTGTAAGCGGTTATTGAGCGCATTCAACATGTGTGATTTGTTTGTGTGTGACGTCAGCAAAGCTTGTATGTGCAGTGCTGATGGTTGCGGACATTGAATGAGTTGCTTTATGTTGCTATTGATATTTCGATAGTTGCAGTTATGGACAGTCATAGGCTAGAAATACAATAAGATAATTGTTTTTCACTTTTTTTTTTGCCTGCTACCGAAATTTGCACCCAATGAAAAGAAAGGGTTACTTCTTAGCTCTTGTTAATTTTTCTTATTTTGCTTGTTAGCATTGTGGAAAATTATATGACACTTTGAAATGTAAACTTATATGATTTAATGATTCAATATATTTACCTAATAAATAATATTTATCCAATACATTATTAAGTATTATAAGATTAAATGCATAAGACTGGCTAATGTGTATCAAGGCAGATGATTGTGCAAATGTAACATTAACAAATATAGTTTCCAGTTCTACAGTTTTATCACTCAATGGAAAGTTTATACCGCATGCAAATATACGGAGAAGACACGTCACGTCGGTGCAACACGCTTACACAAGCAAGGTCTAAGGGATGGTTACTTTCGTCAAAGAACAAAATATCGTGTAATAATAAGGTAAGAATATACAAGTGTATAATAGCACCAAGTTATGCAGGTGTAGGGAATTAAAAAAAGATATCAGGGGCTCCCTGGTATATTAGGAACAGAGACACCGACCGATACCTCAATATAGGAGACAGAATTTAAGAAGCAGCCAAAAAATGCATAGGCTTGCAGTTTATGCAAATTGTAATTCACATAAGGTTCAGTCATTCCTCTTTATTTTATAGTTCATAAAGACACTCAAAATATTTTTACATCGCAATTCTAAGTAGTTTAAGTTGGTTAGTGTGGAATTATTTTGTATTTATTTATTTTATGATTTCTTTTAATAAATAAATAATAATATTATTATTATTGTATATATTTATAATTGTTATATTTCTAATTGTTGTACTATAATATGAATGTTATGTACTTTTCCCTCACCCTTTGAAATGGATTTTGATATAAGAAAATAGATTATTACCTTTTACTTATAGCGCTATTTATTGGAAAATAACTAAATTGGCAATTTTTGAGTTGAAAATGGAAAAATTATAACTAAAATTATATCTCTTCCATATCAATATATATCGGCTCTAATCCAATTTAAGATACAATAAAAGAATTTCTATGTTTCTATCAATCTATTTAGATTTGTTGTGGTTTTAATTACTTTTATGAAAATAATTTTATTTTATTATATTATATGAAATATCATTTATGATTATAATAATATTTAATATAAGCATATATGTACAAAACTAGCTTAAAAATTTTAGAACATATTTTAATAAAAATAGATTTTATGCGTTGTTTAGGAATTCGTTAATCTTGTCAAGCAGTACAGTATATACCGGTTATAAGTAAAACCTATAATGCAGAACAATTTTTGCTTATATTCGATATTTCCTTTTAAGCAATTATGAGTAATATGTCAATACGTTGAATTTAAATGATTATTATAAAATAAACCACAGGTTTAGAAGTTTATTTAAATTTATATTTTATGCTGTTCGTCAACTATAATAATATTAATATTAAATATAAAATGAGATCAAAAATTTAAATATTCCTGTCCTACAGCTTATAATTTGTTTAAAAGCTTTTTTATTTGTTTATACACAATATTTTCTTATATACAATAAATTTTTTGCTTTTATGAGGCTAAATTTAGTGTTAAATAGTTTTATGATGTTTAAAAATAACATAATTTTGCTTTTAACCAATATTTGCTTATAAACTGTACACCTTATAACCGATATATACTGTATCTATTTTAAGCATAAAGTAAAACGATTTTTTTTGTTACAAAATTTTAATTGCTTAAAATGTATTTTAGTAAAATGATTTATTTGAATTAAATCAAGTATTGGCTGAAAATCAAAGCCCATAATTCTCAGCCTACGAGTTTCTAGTTTGTTTATAGCACGCATACTCCCCGTTGAGTTAGATGAAGTCAACAAGTCAAGAAAGAGCTAAAAAATTAACAAATTTACACACTGGACGAAGAAATATAACTTATCTGATACACATGCAACTTAAAAATTCATTGAAATGTGGCATGGCGTATGCTTGCGAGTAGCGTCAGAATGTTGTAGGAATCTTGCCACAATGCATTTTAAAACAACATGTTGCCGGATCTATGGTAACTACTACCAATGCCAAATTCAGTACAACAATAACTGATGAGGCAGTGAAAATATGTTTGCTTGTATTTTGGTTGGCAGCACGTGCAGCAACAGGACTCTACTTTTGGGGCATACAGTTTGAACCTGCAGTTGGAAAATCAGCCAACTAACCAGCAGAAAACAAGCAGGCAAATAAAAACAGAGTTGCCAACTACTGAAAGGGGACCCCAAGCTCAGTGGAGCTGCTAGGCCTAGAAACAAATTCAATATAGCGCCATACTCGCTGCATGTATATCTCTATACGTATATACATATGTGTGTGTGCATGTGTGTTGTTGCGTGAGTATATGTGCACTCATTGAACCAACAGCTTGTGGCGTCAATTTGTGGACATTTTTGCTTCATGACTGCGACCAGGACGAGTACGAGGCCCAAGCAATGCCTCGCAGCTCGTTGCAATCACCAAAAACCATTTGTTTAAGAGCAAAAGAGAGGGAGAGAAAGAGACACAGATGTGTGCAAACTGTACCCAACTGCATCAAGTGTAGATGCTGTGGTCTAATTTTTGATTATTTACACGATTTGTGCGTTAAATTTGTGCGAAAAATTAATTGCAGCCTCGGCCTGTTGATTATTCGATTTGCTAATTCAAAATCTAAATTCAAATTTCTATTGCCTACATTTGTACAGAAATTAGAGCGTGTCCGAAGAAATGAAATTCCACATTATAATAGAATTTAATTACGTTTAAATGTGTTGCAGTTTATTAGCTATAAGCCAACGGAAATACTCATATCCTTGGCTATCAAGCGAATGTTCTCACTGAAGCTGAATTAAACTCTAGTCAAAGGATATAAAGTTGTTTATCTAAATCTTATTTTTATAGTTGTTAATCAAATATGATGAAAAATCAAATTAAAATAAAGAAGTATCACGCATCTAAAAAATTATACAAAACATTTAGAAGAATATATAGTAGAATAAATCAGCATGAAATGAGATGGAAAAACTATACATATATGAAAGAAATTTCAAGTATTTTTGCTGAAGGACAACAGTTGCATTTCTCACTGCATAAGAACCCAATTCAAATATCATTTCACAACACAAATACGGCTTGGGCTAAGAGTTGAGATGCATTCCACAATGACACAGAGAAACGTATTAATTGAATTCAATTTACAGCATTAGAGCGCAACCTTCGCCTAGAACTAGCAGAGAAGCTATGACAGAGGGAGGTGGAGAAACGAGTGATGTATAGGAAAAGATTCGAGCAGGAGTTGTCTGATGTAAAATTGATTTGATTTTGTAGTCAATGTCAACGTGTTGCCCAGCACAACTGCAGTTTGTTTTTTTTCCTTTTTTTGTTTTATCTGGTAAAATAAAAGTTATTTTTAGGGTATGGTGTAGGGACGTATGAACCAAGCGAAAAGTGTAACCGCAAGCAGAAAGGTTGCAAGTGACACTTGAGAGTCCTGAATGGTATACTAACTCAGTTTGCATTTCCATTCCATAGGTTAACTGACAAGAACACTGCAAATTTTCATTTAAATAAAATTGTTTTTGTTGTTGTTGTTATGGTTCTTCTGTCTGGCATTGCAACTTTGAACTTGCCACCAATCAAATTGCTGCTGTAAGTGTTTTGGATTTTATTTAAAGTCACTCATAATAGAAACTTTATAATTGATTTCTAAAATTTAAATGCAATTTTACAATTCATTGCTGCTGCTGCTTCTGCTGCTGCTGCTTTTCTTTGTTATATTTAGTTGCATAACAGAAAATATAATAATAAACATGCTTTAAATAATATAATAATAGTTTTATATAAACCTAATATTATTATTTTATGTTCTTTTTATTTAAGCTCATAAAACATACCTTAAAAATTATAAAAATTAGTTATACTTTATTCATAACATATTGTTAAGTCTCATTTAATATCATTTACATAACGTAATGCATAAATAAATTGTTTGACATGCATAAAACCTCATAAGCTTGTAGGTTTATTGTAGGTCTAATTGAAGGTTCACATTCAATGTTCAATCTATCGATTGTTTTCAATGATTGAAAAGCATTTCGTGCTTAATTTTATACAAGGGATATTTGTCTCTGAAGTGGTGAATTTGTGCCCCTACAGAATCTCTTAGGGAAATTTTGCACGTAGCATACAAAAACTGTTACAAATAATTTGTAACAGATTTTGCTTGAATAAAAAAAAATAATAAAATATATTTCTTTTAAATAAATATATAAGTTTTAGTATTTAAATGTTACTCTTAATTCTTAATAAAATAAAAAATTAAAAAAAAATGTTTTTTTATTTAATTGTATATTTTATGAATAAAACAATAACTAAACTCTACTTGATATAAAAAGAAAATGTCTATCGTCAAGGCAACGTTTTTAATGCTTATTATGTTTATTAATTTTGTGTTGGGAAAATGCAAATCGAACGCGTGACACAGCTGCTAATTTTCCCAAGTTATGTAGAAGTTAATAGAATCATAAAAACAGAAAAAAATATATATTTTTTTCCTTCACACAGTATACGAGTAAAATTAGAGCTAAAGCGAAGCCCGAAGTGTGCCGCCAATGCGAAGACATTGAAAACGTTATAATATACGCCTACCAGGACATGCGATAGGCTGTTGCTGTTAAATAATAAATAAATACGCACACCCACACACACACACACACACACACATACTCAAACAAATACAGCTACACCGTCTTAGATACACATTATGCAATGCGCAAAGCAACGCTGGTAAGTATGCTATAGAAAACGTTACTTGGCCAATTTTGCTGTCAACTTGTTGTACGTAAAGTTTTTTGTGGGCCTTTATTAAATGCCATAGTAAATGGGTAGCTTGTTGCCTCAATTGTGCATAAATGGTTAGCTACCTCATAGGCCAAATATCAATTTTCAATCTTAGGTTCCGTTGTACCTTTGTGTTAGTGAGATTTCCCATCTTTTGTAGGTGCTTTCACTTACATATGTCACACACGTTGTTGTTTCTTGGCGACTGCGCATATTTTCCCGCTTTTTTTTTCATCTATACTTTTTTTTTTCATTTTACCACCTGTGCTTTTAAAAAAGGGGGTTATGGATTTGTGCGAAAACGAATAGAATCTAACAGGCAAAAAATAGTAGTCGGAAATGCTATAAATCATATATATTCTTGATCAGTAAACTTACTTGAGTCGATATATCCATTTTCGTTTGTCCGTCTGTATGAACGCCTATCTCAGAGAGTATAACAGGTGCAAAATTCAGTATTTTCTAATATAGTTTAAATACTTATTAATTATATAAAATTGTTTATGCCTCTATGAATCTCTACATAATTTCAGTTTCTATGTTAAGTTATTTAAAAACTTGAACTTTCCATTAGTTTCTCATTCCACGTGACCCATAACACAATTTCAAAACGTTAATTCTATTCACTAAGCGAACCTCTAAGCGAACCAAAGCTTTTGTGGCTAACAAAATGGAAATATGAACAAACAATTTAAATAATGGGCAACAAATGTAAGGTAAAAACGTGACATGTAAAGCAATGACAACATGGACTGACAATGAAATAAATATCATATATAATTCTCAATTGCTTACATTAAAATTCAAAATAATTGACTATGGTTTTCCCATTTAATTTTAAGGTTACTTTGGTTTACTTTCATAAGTTTCCTTTAATATTATAAACTTTATAATTGTATTTTAAATTGTTCTTATAATATTATATTGTTTTGGAGTTATGGCGCAATTTTTGACTTACTCTAGCAATAGTACGTTTGCTTGGATTTTTAACAATCGTATCCAAAATCGATTACTCCCACCATGGATCTTCGGCAATATGTAACAAATAGTTACTAAGTTACTATTAGAAAATTGGAGTATTAAATTTAAAATTGATATTAAATTGACTTGCTGGTATATTTTTGGTATTTAAATACCACACAGTATGATGTGTCTACTTTTAAGGCTCTCAAATTTGGAGATAATAATTGCGGGCTTTTGTTTATATAGATAAAGTTATAGGAATAGTTTATATAGTAGTGAATGTGAATAAGGATACGTGTTATTGTTACCTTCTGGAACAAGTGAAAATGATTACCAAACATCCATAGACGTTTTTTTCCTAGCCATTTGTTCAAAGACAAAGTTAATGCGAAAAACTTTTTTGATCATTCTATCGGCCTTGAAATTTCCTTCAAATTGCCCTTATTAAAGAGAACTTATATATGCCTTACAATAGTTCTATTTCGCTTTCTTGTACACCCAACTACAGCTTTCTTAATTGATTAGTAGATAATGTTGTATACCAATTTAACTATAAGGTTGACTTTCGTGAATTAATAGTTAATTTTTATAAGAAATATTAATAATGCTGAAATAATTTTTGCAGGATAATTTCTTTGCTTTCTAACTTTGAGCAGCTTTCTTCTTTCATGGTTGAAGTATGCTTGATGATGTGTGAGCGAGTATTATAATAAGCAATTATAACAAGCTCAAGTTTTATTTATAGCTAGTTCAATCAATCGTGTAGCCGATTGTAAAGTATACTTAAAAACCACTTGATTAAAATGAATCACTAATCAAACACGCAACAACTTTCAGGTATTGATGAAGAGTGAATTCATGTTTATTGATTAGATGGAAGTACTTTGTACATTCCTTTGAATATATATGCTTTCAGCACACCTCAGATATTATTTTTATTCCTTGCCCTTTTTTTTGTGTAAAATTGAGTTTTGCAGGCGTAGTTGTATTGCGTTTCAAGTTGCCATTATGTTGGAATCTATGATTAACATCGCTATAATAGTCACTAAGTGCATGCTTTTGACTTTGCTGCATACGTTTGAAAGTCATTAGACGGCAACACACACAAGCACACACACACACACTTGTATTTATATATATAAACAAACATATACAAACACTTTATTCACAAACACTAACATATTCAAAGATTGCAGCCCTTAGTGTGGTCATTATGCGGTTGGTGATTTCCCACATTTCGTGGCTCAAGTGGTTATTTGTATATCGAGCGCCTTTAACTATGCAGCATTTTCTGTGCCCGTTTCTATTTCTGTTTCTGTTGCTGATTCGAGTTGAGTTTCTCTTTTTCATTAGAAGCACTTAAAAATCGACACGGTATGCAGTTATTTATTAGTTGTTATTTACTTTTTAAAATTGCTTACTTCAAGCCTCGTTCTGCACTTTCAATCAGCATAATGACAGATGGTAACCACTCCGTCTCCGTCTCCGGCCCCGCCTCCGTGTCCGTATCCGTGCCCAATTCCAAGTCACAGCCAGAATCAGATTCAGAGTCCGAGTCCAAGTACGAGCACAATTTGCTTTTTAATTAAAAGAAAATATGTAACCAAAAAAAATATACTCTCAAATGGAGTACTTACTCTTCTTCTCTCTTCTCATTACACTCTACAGTCAAATAAAAATATAAAAGATAAACAGACCAGATAATAACAATAATAAACAAGTTTGCCACTTCATTTCGAATGCTCCAACGAATATAACTCTGATACTTATAGTAGCTACTTAGTGCCAGTATTAAAAATCTACCACAAAGCAATCTGGCAATGCGCTTGTCCACACAGAAGCTATACAACAACAACAACAACAACAACAACAACAGAAACAGCAACAAACAACAACAACAATAACAGAAGGAAAGCAATGCAGTGTAAGTAAGAGTAGAAGAAACTATTAGAAAGAGAAAGAGAGAAAAGGAATACAAAGTAAAGAAAAGCAAGTTAATCAGCATTTATGACAGACTTGAAACAACTTATAGCAAAATAATAATTTAAAGGACATTTTGCAATGGCTGACAGCAAACAATTTTCATATTATGAGCACTATAGCCACTCAGTAAAAAATAATGAATATAAGCTCAAATAGTTAAGATTTAAAATAATAATAATAATAATAATACTTAATTAAAAAATTTAAAATAATAATATTTTTTTACTTTAAATTTTTTTTTGTATTTTAAATAATATTTAATTTATTTTATTAAAAATTATTTTCTCACAAAAATTTGATAGCTCTTTATTTTGGGGTATCATTTGCTATATTTTTTATTATTTATAATATTATTTATATTTATTATATATTTTTCTCAGCTTAAACGCAATAATATAAATATATTAAATAAAATGATTATATTTAAACTTCTGTAAAACTATTAACTAAGTTATCAACTTCTCTAGAATTTATGTAATTGAATAATAATACATACATATGAAAATTTAGATTTAAATGATAAATTATGAAACGTATTTAATTGTATTGATCAATTCACTGTATTCATTGCATTTATCTGTATTTTTTAAGTTTTTAAAAAATATCGTGTCCAAGTTATTATATAGACCAAGGTTTTATTTATTATCAATAAATTCATAAGATTTCAAATTTAATATAAAATAAGCAATATTCTAAATCAAATTTCTAATATTAATGTTTTAGGTTATAAAAAAATGGATTAAAAAATGTTGTATATCTTCAAGTTTATTTAAAAATAAAAAATAATTATTTGGCTTATAAAATAATTTAAAATTTTTGAAATTATTGCAGCAAGAATTTTGTTTAGGTAATTTAATTTTTATATATATATTTTTTTTTATGTTTTGAAAAACAAAAATTGTATAGATTGAATAAGAGAGGCTTTAAATAATTTAAATAAATTTATTAAGGATAAATTTCAATTTTATTATATATTTATATATTCTTTATTATATATTATATTATTATTATTAAAATATTATAAATTCGGCTTATATAAATAATTTATAATTTTTAGAAATAATTGAGGTTAAATTATTGTTTTTTAATTTTATTTTTATATAATTTATTTTAAGTTAAAAAAAAAAGTTATGTAGACTATATAAAGTTAAAATTTAAATAATTTAAATTAAATTTTTGGGGATAAATTTCAATTTCTTAATAAACTGTTATTATTTAACAGAAATGCTTGTAACAGTTCAAAAGTAAATTTAGTGCATGCTCCTGGGTATTTGTTTGTCTATCATTGCAATAATATTTAGATTATATTTTTGGGGGTTTTTTTATGCTTCCTATTTTTGAGCAAATAATTTCATATTTTTGTGCTTAAGCGTTTATTTGCTTAGCGACTGGCTGGGGCAATGTAATCTGCAAAATGTAGTTGCAGTTGGCATCTTCAACGCTGGAAGGATTCCTTCTCCACTCGAGCTAATGACACTTTACGTGGCCAAGCTGAAGTGGCTCAACGGGTCGTACCACTAACTGTGGAGTTTGACTGCAATAACCGATGCTGTGGTATGTGCTTTATTCATCTTGTCTGTGTGGCAAGTTTTGGATGTGAAAGGCGTAAGCTTCAATAACGCCAAGCACTGTTTGTGGCTAAAGCTAGATTGTGGTTTTTCACTTCGTTTATATGTATGTGTGTGTGTGTGTGTGTCGGTATATATATGTTTATGTATGTATAAGTGTGGGTGTAGTACCTACTTGGTCAAGTGATTTAGATTGTGATTATATTGAGTGCTGCTCAAGTTGGTCGCTGCTTCAATTGGCTCGCTTTTTGTGGTTGTTTTGTGGCCTGTTACACACACTAAATTCTGGAACTAAAACTTTTTGTATTCAAATTTAAAACTAGCCAAAATGTTTTGCTATAACCCTTAATGCTTATATTATATATAGAACGTATAATACATAGAAAACGTCAAAGGCTTATATTTTGCTTGAATTATTTCTTTTATCTAATATTGTTGTTTCATAATATGAAATTCATAAACTAAAACTACTTGTAATTTTATACTAGCCTTTCCTCCCACTTATTGCATAAACCTTTTAGATCAATTTAAATTGATCATTATAATAAGCATCTTTATAAAGTTGATCTAATTGGGTTTTCTCTGGGGTTTATATACCATAATTTCTATTATTGCCGTCTTTTAACATCTCACTTTATAGCTTTCCATAATCTATTACTATCGTTGTTATAGCAGTTAGCTTCTTCCTTTATTGGTCCTTGACAAGCTCTTTGAGCTTTATACAAGGTGAATTTTGTCACATATATACACACACCTAGTAAATTCCCTTTGTGTTATGTTTACTGTATTGATCCTTATTAAGCTCTTATTATGCAAGATTAGTCCCTTTCAGGAGAGACTGCAAATGATTCTCTTTAATATTTTTTTGAACAAAGCAGAGATATAGATTTTTTGAATTTTTATTAAAATTTGTTATATAGTTATAATATATTATATAGTAAATAATCAAGAGGATGTAAAGAAATTTAAAGTGCAATTAATTACACGTGAAGTGCCTTGAAGTAGATGAGGCGTGGCCGCATTTACGATTTTAAACGCTTCCGCCGTTGGATTCACCTGGAAAATAAATTAAAAAATGTACTTGTTATTGTTTCTGTTGTTGTTGTTGTCCGTTGTCTGTTGTCTGCTGTCTGCTGTCTGTTTTGTGTTGTTGGGCTGTACATAAAACTTGCTCGTGATGTCCTTCTGTCCTGCTGTCTGCCTGTTGGGGCAATAAACAAAAAAATTTACGCGCTGGTAACATGCAACTTGTGGCGCTTGCAACTTGAGTCAAGGTTTAACTCAAGCTATTAGTGAATGTGGCAAGAAAGAGTGGGAAGAACTCTTTGGTTAGCACTAATGCAATTTGTGGCTCACATAAAACTTACAGCTGGCATTTTCTTTCTTTCCATTTTCTATAGAGGTTATATTATTTGCCAACCCTCAGCACATTTTATGTTATTGTTTAACTGTTTAACTGTTTCAATGTTTCAATGTTTCATGGTTTCATGGTTTCACTGTTTCAGTATTTCATTATTTCAGTTTCAGCATACAACATTCCACATTCAACATTCAGCAACTGGCAACTTTGTAATTGAAATCAAAGTGTGTAAACTGAGAGCAAAATCAAAATCTAATGTGCCACACATGAACACAATGGACAAACACAGTTTCCCTTCACCTTCTCTTGCATTGCTCTTCGCATCTTCAACTTACATTTAACAGACAAAAGCTATAACATATAGTATATTTGAGCATTTATTTTGATTAAACTTGGCCACAATTAAACAACCTGTAACTGGAAACTGTAACTGTGTGAGAATTGTTCAAAAGTGTGGTAAATATGGCAAGTGGTTGGTGGCGTTGATTTTGGTTTGGCTAATATTACACTTCACTACACTTCACTACATTGAATTGCTGTCTATGTATGTATATATGTGTATATGTGTGTGAATGGGTAAAGTTTGGCAAAAAGTTTTAGTAGTACTTTTCAGTACACAAAAGAGAATCAATGCAGGGGCAATATGAGTGCACTTTTGAGACAAAGAATCGTTAAATGGGGACTGTGGAAATTAGTAGGAGCCAAGGCAATATAACTTTATGTATAGAATTGTAAATAAATTTCGAATTGTTAAAGAAAACATTGATAAAACATGTTACTATTATGCAATAACCACATCGTATTCTATTAACATATGTATTTATATATATATATATATGTTATAGTGTAAGTAATATTTATCGCTAACATATATATATGCACTTCAAATATATTTTATTCATAGTAAAACTCTGTCGCATAAGCTAACGCTAAAGTTCCATTGGAGTTCCAATTATTATATATAAAGCCTAAGCCTTAATACTTCAAAAAATAAATTTTATATTTATTGCTTTAGTTTATTTGTGTGATAAGCGTTTACCGTTAGCGATGAGCATTTACCGTTTAGTAAGTCTGAGCCAGCGTTGCCAGTTTAGCGTATAATATGCTAGATCTGGCCTATTTCAAGGTGGAAAAACTTAAAAATGTTAGCTCTATAAGTTATAGCATATTTTTTTAGCATATTTCTATTCTTGAAAAGCATATATTTTTTTTAAAGGATGGGACCTTTGTTTTTTTTAGTCACAGCTTGAAAATTTTCGAAAAAATTGATGTACTTTTAGGAATTACACAAAAAAAAAACAAAATTATATCGAAATTCATGGAATTTTTAATTCATGAACCAATGCCTAAGACTTGGCCACTTTCCATCTCAAAGGAAATGCGCCGTAGTCGTTGTCATACCGAAATCTGGCAAACCCGATACAGAGCTCGAGTCATACAGGCCAATAAGTCTACTAACCATCCTTTCTAAAATTCTAGAGAGGATCTTCTTAAAGAGGATGCTGCCCATACTTGAGGAAAAAGAAACCATTCCAGATCACCAATTTGGATTCAGGCGAGGACATGGTGCCATCTGTTCAGCAGTTTTCCTAGATATGCGGCAGGCCTTTGACAGTGTATGGCATGAAGGATTATTATATAAACTCTAAGCTAACCTGCCTACGCCATACTATCTTCTTCTGAGATCCTACGTCGAGAATAGGAGATTCTACGTTAAATACAGCCACTCTGAGTCTCCCATTCATGCAGTGTGTGCTGGAGTTTCACAGGGTAGTGTTCTAGGCCCGATACTGTACTCCATTTACACTGCAGACATGCCTTCTGTCGATACATGCACATATGCAGACGATACTGCGTTCCTAGCTTCTGCTGACACAACATCTTTGGCAGAGCAGAGACTACAACATGCACTCAAAAGCGTGCAACCATGGCTGGCGAGATGGAACATTATGATCAATGCTGAGAAGTCAATTCACACAACATTCTCTTTGAGGCCTGGCAACTGCCCACCTGTCTCAATGAACAGAGCTATCATTTCATACAAATCGACCGCTAAATATCTGGGACTGATTTTGGACAGGATTCTGACCTGGAGGGAACACATCAGCACAAAACTCGAACAAATGAAAATTAAAATGCGAAAAATGACATGGCTTATGCATAGAAGAAGCAAACTCTCCATAAAAAACAAACTACTCCTATACAAATCCCTTATCAAGCCAGTTTGGCTTTATGGAATAGAGTTTGGGGTACAAAGGTGTCAAAATAAAATACTCAGGCAAGTTGTTAACGCCCCTTTTTATGTCCGCAACACCACTATCATGAGGGACCTTTACATGCGATCGATAAGCGACGAAATATCCAGGTCTAGCAGAAGACACTTAAAAAGGATTGAAGAGTATTCAAATCAATTAGCCATGCATCTACTGGATAACAGCGACCAGCTCCGTAGACTCTCTTGAGGCTCCATCCACTCGACCTACCATTCAGAGTCCCCTAGTGGGAAATTTCCTGTTAAAATAAACTTTCAAAAATTTAATCTAATGCCGCATTGGCAGATGTAAAATAAAGAAAAAAATCTTATTAAAAAAAAAAATTTTACATTCGTTGCTAATTATTTATGCACAATTTGGTTTTGTTATCCATTGGCTCAGTGTATTGCGTTACGGACTCTGAAATATGTTTTGGGTGGGTTCGACTCGCGGGTACGGAATTCAGTTAATTTGTAAGAGCAAAGCGGAGTTTATGGAAATGAGACTCCATAAAGTATATATATTCTTGATCAGGACGACTAGCTGAATCGATCTAGCCATGTCCGTCTGTCAGTTTTTCCATTCTTATGAACCTGTTTCTCAGAGACTGACCACCGAAATTCGAAAAAAACGAATATTAAGCACAATTTTGAACCGATTGATTTTCTTTTTGGCACACATACACATCATAAGATAGATTATGAAATTATATAAAGATTGTTACAATTTGCGCAACTTAACTCTGTACCGTGATCTGCAAATGGAGTCCGTGGGGGACCAGTCGGAGCATATAATATAATATGCTAGATCTGGCATATTTCAAGATGGAAAAGCTTATAAATTTAAGCTGTAGCGCATATACGCATATTTCTATTCTTGAAAATCATATTTTTTTTCTAAACAATGGCCACCATTATGTTTTTTAGTCACTATCTAATCGAACATTATAGAAAAAAATGTTTTTTTTTCTCCTATATATTTCTTTTAGTTTAATTTTTAAATTATTTTAGCTAATTTTGCCATGTTTTCATTGCATAACAGTGAGAACACACACAATAAGCGTGCCCCGTACGCCAAAGTACGATAACTTTAAGAAGGGGATGCAACTATAAAAAAAAGAAGGTATAATATGATAACAACAAATCAAAATTATATTAGGAGACTTTCAAAGTAATCTCCAATAATTTGAGAAGCGTACCACAACTTTGTTAAACCGTAAGGTAAATCAAAGCAACCTTAACAGTAGTTGAAAAACAACAGTCAAATGTTCAAAATTTTGCTAAAACTAATTGAGAATTATAAATGATTGTTAATTCATGTTATCCTTGCATTACATTCGTAGCTAACACTTTACATTCGTTGCTAATTCTTTCTTGACTATTTTCTTTGTGATCCATTGGCTCGGTGTGTTGCGTTACGGACTTTGAGTTGTGTTTTGGGTGTGTTCGAATCGCGGGTATGGAATTCACTTAATTTCTAATATTTTTATTTAATTTAGTTTTAGTTTTTAGTTTAATTAATTAAAGTTGAATTGTTAGTGAAAAAATTTTATATTGTTATAAATGTAAATTTAGAATTAAATTAAATTTATTGGTTGTTTATCTAAGGTTTAAAAGTTTTCATATATTGACCATTCTAAAACTGATTTTAGCCCCAGACGGACAGACAGCAGACGGATTGGGCAAGATCGACTCTTCTTGTCGTTCTGCTTAAGAATATATATACTTTTCGACTTTGCACAAATTCATTAGTTTCCAAGTTTGCCTTTTAAAAAAAGAGCAAAAGGGCTTACAAAATTAGATCCAAATTCATGGAATTTTTAAAGTTTTCTTCTACATTTTTGTTTAGAATATCTTTTAGCTTACGTTTTAAATTTTTTAGCTTATTTTGGCATGTTTTCATTGCAAATCTAGCATAGATATACATGGTAACATTGGTCTGAACGGGCAATGCTTGTTGCTCTCGCGCAATAATTTTATACAAAGGTATGCGAAGTAACCGAAAAGGACGCTGTTAATACATTAAAAACATTATTGTATGGCATTATCTATGGGCACTGACATACATACAAACATATTTACTTTTAATTGTTAACTTCGGTGACTGGTGAAAATAATAATAATAATAATTTTTATTTTTACAAAGCTTAATTGTAGTAAGACTGTGACTAGCGCTTTGAATATACAAAATTCAATCTCCAAAATTCATATTCATATAAGTTTAACTTACACTTTAAAACGAAGCTCGGTTGTTATCTTACAGCCTATGTCTTATGTGATTGGTCTACATTGAGTTGTTGAGGTGCTCTCTTAGCTTAAATTTCATGACGAAGCTCTACTCTTATCTGAGTGTCTTGAGGTAAATACTTTTTAATATTAAGAGATTACCTTAAAATTTATACGTTAATATAAGGCAAAACTATATTTTCTACAATTTTTCAAATAATAGAAAATAATCTAAAATTGACTAAAGTAAAATAAAAAACATTTTCTTTTTCTATATCAGTCTCGAACAGCTTTGTCTACTCAATGGAGAACATAATTTTTATAAAGATCAGTAAATGCAACAAATCTAAATAACCCGTTGGCAATCCCATTTAACTGGTTATTCATAGTGTTAACTGAATGTATAGTCAATTATTCTTAGAATAGATGAAAATACCTGTTATATTGTTGTGTGTGTGTGTAAGGTTTAGGAATTGCCAATTCAAACAAAATTTGTGTTGGGTTATAACAGCTTTTGATAGTTAATTATTTTGAATCGTTATTTAGTTTAAATTAATGCAACAGTGTTAATGCTTAAGAGATAATGGAATTGACTTTAATATTGAATTTAGAACAATTGACTTAGTAAATATACATGTTATATGCAATAGACAATGTGTCCTTTTCCAATGGTTTTCGTAATGGCCAAGGGCTCTCCTCAGTCATATGTGGATTGGGTATTGATTTTAAGTAAATTTAGATCATAATATTTGTTTATGCGTTTGCATGTTTAGCATTAGGTTGATGCATTCAAGGCAAATGAACGAGGCCAGCATATAAATTGATAAATTAGAAAATTATTAATTAAAGCACATAAAGTTAAGGTTTAACAGTTTGGGTACGCCGGGTGCAAGTATCTCTTAGTTGTGAAAATTATGCCTAAATATTAAGATATTCATAATTTCCATATACCGCACACAATAAATCTTCTCTTTATGTATGTATATTATATATTATACATTATATATATATATATATATATATACTGTCGAGAACACACTTACTATTACTAACCAGGCAGACAGACAGACAAACAGACAGACGGACAGACACACAGACAAATAGACATACAGGCAGGCAGGCAGCAATAGAAATCGTAGGTAGGCGCTTAAGTTCATGTCATTTGTCATATTTGAATTTTAAACTTCCTTCCGGTGGGTCTCTTGGAATTGCAATTTGCTGCACAGCCGCCGGCTATCATTGCCTCCCCTCTTGGTATCTACGTCTAATCACTTGCCTGCTGCTTAAGCCGCAGCCGTTATAATTAACCAAGTTGCGGAGGCCTTACTTGTGGTCTTAACCTACCCAACTTTACCCACGACCAACCCCTTCCAGTGCCCTGTACACTGCATTACTATAGAGCAAAACTCTTCGCATGACAAATGTCTTCAATTGCACAGTTCCTGTGTACAACTATCTGCGAGTTGCATCTAGTTGCATCTACAGGCACTATGCTCTCGCTACGTTAAGATACATATGAACAGATACAAAATGGCCACTAAGTTTATGTAAATGCCGTTGACTACGACGTCGGCTTCGACCCTTCAACAACCTCCTAGAAATTGTCTTCTTGCTTCTCTCCGGCTACTTTAGATAAATTCCTGTGATTATATTTTGCTCAAATGCACGTGCCTCCCGTTATATATATGCATATGCATATGCATATGCACGCACACACACGTATATATGTGTATGCAGGTATGTTGTGTGTGTGTATGGTATTTTGGCAAATTGATTTGAGATTTACCATTAAGATGATTTCCATGCATTTTGAATTTTGTAGCGCAAATTATTTTCACATAAATTATAGATTTTGTAATGAATATACGATTAATTATTGCTACACACATCCTATCGTATTTGGTCATACTAACTTAGGGTTACCATATTTTACAATAATTTAAGCATACATTTTTCACCAGAATATTTCAATTTGTTTCCATTTGTTTGTCTCTTCGAACTCATTTGAATAAAATGAATTGCTGCAAGTAATAACAAATTTAATTAGTAAGTTAAAATATTATTTATAAATAAACAATTATTTTGTGGACAACAGAATGTAGTATCAAATACCTAATGAATTAATTTGTTTTTATTTTCTTTTTGTCATTTAATTTATTATAATTGTGTTCTACTTATGACTTTGATTAATCAATGTAAATAGTTTACAGAACATGCAAAATTATTTGAGAACCAACACAATAAAATTAATAAATAGATATTGAACTAATTATGGAGAGTTGCTTTAATTTACAATTTATTATTTCTCTTTTATAAATTTTATTAAATGCTTAACCTAACCAAGGGGAGGAATTTCAAAATTCTAAAACAAACTTGAATAGCGTTTAAATGTAACGAATCTACATTCCAAATTTGTTTATTCTAGCTCTTATAGTCTCTGAGAAACAATTACATACAGACGGACAGACGGTCAGACTGACATGGCTAGATCGACTCAGCTAGTCGTCCTGATCAAGAACTTTATGGGTCCTCAGATTACTATTTCTATCTATTCATACTTTTCCATTTTGCACATTTCTCTTTTGCTCTTTTATAAGGTAAAGAGTCTAATGATCTTTTAGAAGAATATTATCCACATTTGAATTTAAATTAAGAACTATAATGTATATACTGTTTTCCTTGAACATAATAACTTTTTTTTTCTTTTACATTTGCCAAGTTTAATGGCATTTTGGTTAAGTATAAATACTCCAGAAAGTTGGACATAATTTATTGTATATATGTTAACAAATTTAATATCTAGAAAGTAAAATCTTAAATGAAATTATATTAGTTAATATGGTTTCAATTCATTTAAGTCCTGTAGCTTTAAGTGATTGCAAAGAGACCACAAGCCTTTAATTGAGTTGGTCTAAATCCAGTGGCTACTATTCCTGCTGCTGGTGTAGCTGCTGTAGCTGCTGTAGCTGCTGCTGCTGCTGATTTGGCCTCAAACGTAGGCGAAATGAGCACGTTTCGAGTTGCCTGTTGGTTGGCTTTGAACACATTGTGGTTTCACACATGGCATTGTAATCCCAGGCGCGCCTAAAACCAAAGGCAACAGGCAACAATATATATATATATATGTATAAACACACACACATACATATATATTTATGTACATACATGGAGTACCCACAAATAGCAGCACAACAAACACAGCACAAAGATTACAGACCAAATACTAAAAGCTAAACCAGCCAAAGGCGAATTCAAACCAGAAACACGATAACGATAGAGAAAGAAAAAACAATACAAGGAAACTGAGCTCAGTACAGCTCTAAAAAACAATTTGACATTTGGCCAGCAAATAGCTGGCAGCATAAAAAAGGGCGACCTCGTGACGATGACCATAAAAAATTAGTGGGTCTCTGGCAGGCGTGGAGCAACTCACGTTATCAGCAACGCCATCAATGACAGGACGATGGCCGGACAAGACGACCTCACGACAACTTGACAATCTGACAATCTGACAATCTGACGGACGCTGTCAACACAGCCCCACCTCTTCCTCTACCTCAGATGAAAGCAAAAAAGAAAACATCCAAACAAACGTGGCCAAGAGAACAAAGCGTTTGAAAGTCAAATGCACAACGCCTACACATGTATGTATGTATGTACGTATGTATACCTATGTTGTATGTTGTTTGTTGCCAATGACGAAATCAAATGAATGGCCAAGTGCCAACTACCAAACTATCAACCTACCAACTATCAACTACCAACTACCAACTGGCAACTGGCAACTGAACAAGTTTACTTGTGAACTGTAATGCAAAGCAATAATAATACGTGACCTGTCTGACAGTCTGACAGTCCGACCTGTCTGAAGAGTGTATTTCTCTTTCTTTACCCAGTCAACTGTGGTCAGCTCTTAAAGTCAGTTCTTAGTTTTTAGGCAAAAAAAAAATGAAATCTTTTTTTTTGTAATGTGAGTTTGGCTCGCAGTTGAAAGCGTTCTAAATGCTTTGTCCTAGCTCATTCCTTAGCGCTAAACAAATTGATGTGAATTTCTTCACATGTTTCTCTAACCAATACACGCAACACATACACCACACACACAAATATACACACCAGCTAGCCAAACGCCATTCATCATCATCGGCAGCTGAATATTTCATCCAGGTTTTTTCTTCCAACTTTTTCCAGTTTTTTTTTACTTTTTTCTATTTTTGTTTCACTTTTTTTTGTTGCCTGTAGAAGCTATTAGATACGAGTATCTGCACTTTTCTGACCATGCTAAGCAGCAAACAGGATAAAGGAAATATTGCTCTCTCTTTTGAACTGCGTGGATGTATGTGTGTGTAGGTAGTATGTGTAGTGTGGGTGTGTGGGAAATAAGTTTACAAGTTACAGCCTAAGGCTATTTTGCTGCATCGACTTTGGCACAGTGCAATAAAATTATAAAAAAAGGCAATGAAAACATAAAATCCTCACTTCAATTTCTGATAAAATATTCTATTTATAAATATATATATATATATATATATATATATTTATTATATATATATATATATATTTATTTATGATATATAGTGTGAATAATTAATATTTAAATAGATTTTCTCTTATGTTTTCTAACACAATGCAATTCATCCATGCGTTACCTAGGACTTAAATGTAGCTGTCGCTAGAAACTGTACTTAAAGTTCAAATTACTCCACACTTCTGCTTTTTAGTTTATTCTAGTTTTATTTATTTAAATGAATTAATTGTTTAGTCCAGACATAAATAATTCATTGCATATGCTAACCGATTATCCATGATACGCGTTCTGAAAATTGAAGCTAAGCTATTTTAACAGCAGCGCTGTTAAAATAGAAAGATACATAGGTAATATACCCCAAATATAGCAATCTCTACTTCTGCTGCTCTACTTAGGCTGCCTAGCAGTCTTCGTGGTCTGGTAAATATTTCTATACTTCTTCATGTGATAATAATATTATTAAAAATTCAATAAAAATGGTATTATATTTTGTAGCTTTTTAACTAATTTTGTTGCACTGTGCTGTGGCTTACCAGTCGGCAGAGACTTATGGCGATTGTAATATGAAGAGTGCTGGAGAGTTTCTGTATGGCAGAATATTGGGTAAGTGAAAAAAGTTTTCACATATGATTTATTTATTTGGATTTGGACGAATACAACGATACACGTGTCCTTTCTCGATGTGAATTGGCATAGGTAGCATAGATTAGGCTATGAATATTGGTTTGTGGGGTAAGTTTATTAGTGATTAGTTTTTGAGTTTATATGCAATAAATTGATTACTTGATTGATTGATTGATAAAATGATACTTTCAACGTTTGCGTGTTGTCTATAAAATTAATTAGGGAATCGTACGAATGTATATATCTGGCAATATATCTTTTCTTTTCACACATAACATCGTATGACATGTGTTATTATACAATAATTATATAATATGCAATCTACCTATCTCGCTCTTTTTTGTCTCTCTTTCTCAGTCTCTTGATGGCAATGTGGCAAGCGTGCAACATTTCATAATATTTGTAACTTATTTAAAGTCATGACACTCGCAAAAAGCTGACAAATTTTATTTCCGCTAAAGTCACGCACCGGGGAACAAGTCACTGAGCTGCCGACCTAGTTGCTTACATTGCCTGCCAGTCAGAGGGGTTGCCTAACAGAGGCACAACCGTTAGAAAGGACTCTGGCAGCAAACATTTATGCGAATTGTCTTTTGTGCGCTTCATTTCGCATAAACAAATCTCAGGCGTTGTATATTTATACCGGAAACGTGCAAATAACGCCCCAGGGACTAGGCAAAATAGAGTCCTCAACATTCTCTCTACGATGTTGTCGCCATTGTTGTGGCCATCGCCACCTGCGTCGCTCAGATTCTTTTTTCTCCGATTTTTTCCTGCTTTTTTTCGGTTTGCTGTTTTGTTTTTCATCAACTAACTACGTGGAGGATAAAAATTTACTTGACGTTTCCGTTGCAGTATAAAAACACATGGCCAAAATACAATGCAAACAAACAAAGCGAACACAGGCCGTTGCGAATTCACTATGGGTAACACCGAAGTATTACTACACTTTCTGTTTGATGTAGCTGCATATACTATACTATATTTAATTAAGTTAAGAATTTTCTCCTTTTGAATAATGACTAGTTCAAGGTTGTATCAGAAGATATTAATAAATGAAACTCTTTTTGTATGATATTAGACAAATACATGCCAAAGATCTTCAGAGCTATTGTGTTGGCTCCAAATCAATTTTATATAATATTGAAACTATGCAAGTTGCAGATCTCTAGTATCCATTTAAAGTATCCCCTGCTGGACAACTTCTCAGAAGACGCAAAACATATGGATTTCGATTACGCAGAAGATAACGTAGATAATGCGACTGATCTCATCAGTAGACTTTAATAATGTTTTAGTATACTCTCATATAAACTAATTTTGGATAGATTATTTCAAAATTTTAAATAGAAATAACAGTAAAATTAAACGAAAGCAACTTTTTGGTAGGTAAAATTATGATTCAAATTTTAAGTGTGTCAAATTGAAGCTTTAAGTAATAAGAATCTCAGTGAGTGTAGTACAACAAACAGTTGTTGCGGGGTATTTGTGTTTTTCTATAGTCTACTTTTGGGTTTTCCTGGCTATTGTATGTACTTGTGTGTGTGTGTGTGTGTGTGTGTGTGTGTGTGTACTTGTGAGCTCAGTGCGGCTGGTTGGTTTGGCTTTTGTGTGCGCCTATTGTCAAATTGAATTGTAATAGACACGTTTTTGTACGGTACTAAATGTGCCTGTGTATGTGTGTGTGTATATGTGTATGTGTGTATGTAATTGTATGCTTCTTTTGCCTGACACTTTATATTTACAGCTGCGCTCAGCACGCTCGACCAGACCTATGCTCCATACCCCATGCTCTAGCTGCAACCGCTATTCTGGTTTGCTTTCCCCTCCCCTTTCAACTTTATATACAGTCCATATTCACTTCGTACTGGGCTTAATTTTATGCATATGAAACGTATGCGGCGTCTTTCTCGCGCATAAAAAAATTTTTATTGCATACATTTAGGCAACTGGCATAGGTTTCTGTCTCTGGTCTGGCCCTGAGGTCTATACCATCCTCAGGCAGCTCGGTTGTCGCCTTCATATTTGCATTTTCTTATTTAAATGTCGACTCTTAAATGACGACAAATTGTTTTGACGTTCTGTTGCTTTTTGATTTAAAAAAATATAAAAAAATATAAAACAAAACAGCAAAAAACAGTTGGAGACAGAAGCCATGCTTATATGAGTGGGTGTCTATGTGTGCACCTGTGTTTGTATGTGTGTGTATGTGTGTGTATATATGTGTATGTGTATGTGACAAGTGGTAAATGGTTTTTATTTAGCTTAAAGGCTTAAAAGCAAACCTTTGTTTTGGCCCACAGAAATGTTTGCATAAAATTTTTTTTAAGAAAATCTAACCACAAAATATTAATAAAAATATTTTTAAATAAATAAATACTAAAAGCTTTTCATTTGTTACTTTTAAAGAATGTCAATTGTAAATAAAAAAAATTTCTAAGCATTCTAATTTTTTTTTTAAAAATAAAAAATAAAATAAACTAAAATAAAGTATAATTAAAAAAAAACACTAATGAAAATTTTAAACTCAAAAGAAATCCCCAAGAAAAGCACAAAAGTTTTTGGTTAATTTTATGAGACTTTTGTTGCTTGAAAACTACTCAAACAAATTAAGCCGACGGACAGTTTATTTATTGTCTGATTATTTATTATTTATTTTATTTATTTAAGGTTACCGGTAACCCCTTTATAGCCTTGTTTTCAACTATTCTGCCAAAAAGGCTTGCCTTCTAATCGAGATAGGTTAGCTTAAACATAAAGTTACAATAACAATAACAATTAATAATAGCATCACTTTATATTCAATGTCTCCCTCTAAGATCTCTCGGTTGGCGCTTCTTAATACAATGGTGGTTTCTGATCCTCGTTAGCTCCATTGCTAAGCGGTAGCTGTGTCGCTCCACTCATCGTTGTACCCGCTAGATTGGTTGTTAATTTGGTCAAAAAACGTTGACAACTTGAGATCCCGATGTTGTACTGTGTTTCTAACATACCATCCGCAACCGGTGATCAATCTTGCGATTCGGTTTTGTGAATTTTGTAATCACTTTATGTGACTGTCACTGGTCAGCCCCCAAATTTGGCTTCCATACGTCCAAATACGCGCAAGGACCTGTTAGCCATTGATAGTTTGCTGCGAGTGTTGAGCAGCCAGTAGTACTAAGCCACAGCAGCCTTTTGCCAGATTATTGATACTACATAATTAACTATAGAGAAAAATTATGAAAATTCTTAAGTTTTAGGGGAAAGGCTTACCAATGGGTTCATATTTGTGTTTTTTTTGTTGTTTTAGCCAGCTTCAGTTAAGTAGAGTAATATTTTTGAAAATTCTTATAAAATTGTTTATTCAATTTTGATTATTTTTATTTTGTAAAATATTTTTCAATGCATATCTGATATTAGCAAATATTATTACTATGAAGCTTGATATAGACGTACGCACATAGTATATACCCAAAAGTTTTATTTTCTAATAGATTGTTCTGGTGTCGATCTAACCTTGGGCTAAGGTACAGCAAATGTCTATGCTAAGCCGTTAAAGGCGAGGCTTCTTTATGCTGCGTCTGCCGAGGTTATATATATTTCAAATTTAAATACATTAAGATAGAAGAGAGAAGCAAACGTTATTATCTATATATTTATATACTTTTATTCTTAACTTAACTTAAATTATTCTCATTCTCGGTATACGGTTTATAAAGCTGTGGGATCAACGTCTGTTGAGGCGTTTATATTTATATATTATATACATTGTGAATTTGCACTTGCAAGTGCTAATTTGTATAGACATTGTTTTATTTATAAAGGAAATAATGAAAATATATATAAATATGCACATAAGGCAGTTGCTATATATATGTATAGAAGGCAAGGATAATGTGATTGTTAAAATATGCTCAATATACGTCAATTTGAATTTGAATATGTATAGCCTAGATGCAAGAGGAATGTTATATCAATAGCAGTAAACATAACGGGTAAATCCAATAGATTTTCATATAAACGATTCAAAATTTCAAAAATTCAAATTCAAATTCGGCCACGTATTACGTTGGCTCGTTATGCCAATTAAAACCAAACAAAAATATACCAAAAACCTGTGAAAACAGTAAACAACATTGTCACTTAATTTAATCACATTTATAAAAACCACTAATTGACTTTTGAACGTTAATGCTGGAGCACCATTGAAAATGGCTAGGCAACAAGCTGAGGCATATACACATGCACAAGCATAATTATATATATATACATACAGATTCACACAGATACACACAAACACTTGAAAGAGTCAAATTATTGCACATGTCCTGGCCCGGATCCATAAAAGGCAGGACAACAAAATGTTGCCTTAATTGCTATTTTTGATATGCATAAAATTTTGCCGGGTCATAAGCTGCCGTATCTATGTTGTGTATGTATGTATTTGTGTATGTGTGTGTGTGTGTGTGTGTGTGTGGGTGTTTATGTGAAGCTAATTAAATTATTATTACCCACAAAATGGCGGTTCATGGTTGGAATATGCAAAAGAATTCAAGTGTATAAATATATATGTATATGTCAATGTATATGCTGCTGCATAGTTTATGTTTTAGCCATGGCTAATATATTAGTGCTCCATCATCATATGACAATTTTTGGGAAATTTGTTAACACATATTTTCCATTAATTAGCCTTAATATTTGTATACATATTGTTGTTTGGTAGTAAGCAGATTTATTTGCCTACCAATTAGATTTTCACTTCACCATAAATTTTCCATAAAATATTTACTTTATCAATAAATTTACCAGTTGTACGGAAAAGTATCGAGTACCGCGATTTTTGACTTGAGTTTAGACTACTCGAAAATCTCTGTCAATTTATTTTAATTAATGGCAACTCAGTGTAACTGGCTGCTGTTACCACAAATCGAATTGGGTTTTTATGTTTTCATTGATGTCAGTGCTAATTGCCACTAGAAAATTGCATGCCACAGAATTTTCATGTATTCTCTTATATCTATTTCTACTTCTATTTGTATTTCTATTTCCCTTTTAAAAGGGATTTGCTTAACAGCTGACATGTTTTAGAAGTGACAGCATAGAAATCAGACCACATTTTTGTGTGGCTTTTATGAACTTAAGTGTGAATGCTGAATTGAAAATTAGTAAAAATACAAAACACTAATACTAAAAGCAAAAAGTATAAGTAATAATAGTAGTTATTATATATAATATCATTTAAGTTTCAATTAAAAATGTAATATGAGTAATTTGTAGGAGATACTAAAATCTACCACGCCAGCACACTCTGTGACTTTATCTTTATATAGCGCAGCCTTACAAATAACAACACTCACACACACACACACACACACACACACACACAACTCAATCATTGACACTTCATATTTTGTTTTCAGATTGTGCATTTCGTTTATTTTTCACACGCTATCAGTTTTCAATGAATTTTCAGTTATTCACTCTCCGGCGTTGGAAATGTATTCGAATCCTGCGTCGGTTATTCATCACGACTTTGCACTGTAAACATGACTGTTGGCTGCATATGTGTGTGCCTGTGCGTGGGTGTGTGTGTTTGTGTATGATGTGTGGCTATCCTTTTATATTTTTGTATATACATAAATATATATATATATATATATATTACTGTGACGAGTGTATTAAACTGCACTCCACCAACTGTTCTCGTCCCTTGGACGCCAATCGTCAATGTTCCTGCCAATTGCCAATTGCCAATGTTTGCGCAAAAATATTTGCTCTTCTTATTTTCCACACTCTTAGGCAATTGTGTATATGTTTGTATGTGAGTGTGTGTGTGTAAATGTCTGTGTATTGTTTTCATTTTCAATAAATCGGTTCGTAGCACGACTTGCCGCTCAATTGCATTGGATTAAATTATTATGAATGAAAAAGAAAAAAAATTGGTAGCAGCAAGAAGCGGCAAACGAATTGTTGGCAGTTAAAAAACGCATTTGTACTTTAATTTGATTAATATTTAAATTACCTTTGATTGTACTCGAAAAGCATTGCTTTTTTATAGAATACCAGAAAACAATGCTCGTGGGACATATTGAGGTCAGAGAAAGAATATAAATCCAATCAGGCAGTATCCATAATCAACAACGATAACTATCATTGGGTATTTGATTATATTGCTATATCAATTAAAACTTAAGACACTTGATACTATATATATGTATAACTATAGTTTGAACAACAATTTATGTAGCTAATAGATTGATTGTATTTAATTAAATTTATTCTGCATTCTGCCAGTATTTTATGCTCATCAGTTAAGTGCAATTGAGAGCATGTTAAAGACTGATATATAACAACATCGGGTCAAGAATTTTATAAGTCATTTGTAAATATTTAAAGCTGCTACTAAAAGCTTTTCTTTGTTTCAATAAACACTTTCATTTGGTATCAAAAAAGTAACTAAATATAGTATTAAACTGACTCCTGTTTTCTCACAAAATATGCCGATAGTTGCTATCCGCGTCAGAAGAGTCAAAAATTAAAGCAATGTGTAATTATAAGATACATCTCTGATACTTTATTAACAAAAGAAATAATATTAATATTAATAATAGCTTAAAAAAATTACAAAAATAATATAGGTATTTCTGTAAATTACAATTTAAACCTGTAAGTGTTAGAGCCCAACAGTTGCGCTACTAGAACTGTTAGTGGCTCATATGAAAGTCACACTTAGCTGTAAGTTGTTATTAATAATATATTTTTAAATGGATCAATAAACATATTTATACTTTTAGAATAATAATAATTATAGATATACTATCAAGGTAGAATAAAACCAACTACAATAAGCCACAACTTAAAGTGAAGCCTGTAAGACTTTTGTCGATTGCCCAAACCAAATTTGAAGGTTATAGTCGTAATAGGTACGCCCTTCTATGAGCACAGTCCGTCAATTTCAATGTGAAATCACATTTAATTTCCATGTTTATTTTTTGTGTACTGCATGTACATCCATGTAGCCAAAAATAAATCGCTTTAGGCCAACTGGCAGTGGGGCTAACTGAAGCTCAAACAAAATTTTAGCTGCACGCCATTTTCATATTAAATAAACTTTGTATATATTTCCTGTGCTCTTGCGACGAGTTATTCATATTGCCAGTTGTTCTCCTTATTCTTATTTTCCATTTTTTTTTTGTTGTTTTCTTGGTCTTCTATTTTATTATTGTTCTTGTTGTTTCTACTTAGAATCGCCAGCTGTACAAGTTCACAGCCGTTGACTCACTGAGCAGGATACACGTTTTGGTAAGTAGTGGCCCAGAATTAAACAGAAAACTTGCGTTAAGACGGGCTATAAAATTGAATAAACATAAATCAGGTAAAAGCGTAAAATAAATAAGCATCACAACTAGTCTAAAGAGGTTCTTCAAATATAATTACATCTATTAAGCAGATAATTCAATCGCCAACTTCAATCATATTTCCAACTTTTGTATATGTTTTATATAATTCTGCATATATCATTGAAGAACTATACGATGTGTTAAGACTGTATTGTAGCAGAACTTTTAATATTTTTAATGTTTTTAAGTGTTCTTTTTAATTATATCTATTTTTTCTTGTATAACTTATATATTTGTTTAATTCCATTGCTGTGTCTTTCTGTATTGGCCTCCTTTAATATTTGATCCTTTAATATCAGATTCACTTAAAATCTTTTGCTAAAAGTACTGTGACCGTAGCAGTATCAGCAGAGTAGTATTAAATAACAGTAATATCCTGGTCTTCCGTTTTGTATATATATTTATATTTGATTGCTTTTAAGCATTCGATTCTCGATTATTCGCATACATCATCTGCATTATAAATCAGGATAACATTGGCTTGGAATATATATGCCCAGAAGTTAAGAAAATAGTAAACAAATAAAAAAGTTGAAGTCGGGTATAGCCGACTACGAGTACCCCCTTTGTCCACATACACGCACATATGCACACAATTACATAGTTTTATATGCACTTCAAGCTGTTGCGCACTTTTAACGTTAAATAAGTTATCTAGCTTAAATAAACTTATCTAGCCTACGAAAAAAGGGAACCTAGATTTAAAATTTGGTTGCTCTAGCTCTTATTGTCTCTGAGAAACAGATGTTCATACGGACAGGGTTAGATTGATTCGGCTAGCAGTCCTGATCAAGAATATATATACTTTATATGGTCTCCGATGATGATTTCTATGTGTTACATACTTTTCGGTGTTTCACAAATCCAATAACTCCCATTTTACCTTTTTTCAAAAGTCAAAGGAGACAAAAAGTGACATTTAAAGCAATGACAACATGGATTAACAATCAAAATCAATTCACTTATAATTCTCAATTGGTTATACCCAAGATCAAAACAATTGACTATTGATTTGCTGTTAATGTTAAGGTTACTTTGGTTTACCTTTATAAGTTTCCTTTAATATTATAACTTGTATAATTTAAATTTATACAGTTATAATATGATTTTTGATTAGCATCTATTTAGTATGTCTTTGATATATAAGCTTATCGTTCGTCTTATTGCGTATCGTTATCTTTATTACTATTATTATTATTCCATCAATAATTTCATGTCTATAATCTACTGTCTGAATTTTTGACTAAGATAGGAACGCTTCATGTCAAAATAATATAGTTTAAGACTTATGGTCAGAATAAAATAATAATGCGGACTGTGAAGTTCACTTGTTTAAATATATATAGATAAAGAATAGAGTAAATTATATAAATGAAATATGGATCTGCTAGATGCTGCAGAAGTGAAAGATGATTACCAAACAGCCATATATATTTTTATCCAAGCCATTTGTCCATAGACAAATTAAATTTGATTTCGCACTTTTTAGCCCCCTTGCCTTTTTGTAAAAAAGAAGTAAAGCGGAGCTATTGGAAATGTGCAAAATCGAAAAGTATGTAACACATAGAAATAATCATCGGAGACCCCATAAAGTATATATATTCTGAATCAGGACGACAAGACGAGTTGATCGATTTGTTATTTTCGTACGCTGTACGAGTTAGTTTTAGATTTAAGAATTTCGTCCCCTGAACCCCGCAATTTGAAAAAATCGATTATAAGGCACAATTTTTAAACGATCAAATTTGTTTATCTTTATTTCGCACATATATTACTTAAAGCATTATTGATATACGTTGTAAATGTCGTTAAGATACAGAAAAATTTCGGAAGATACAGAACATGAAGTATCCCGCAATAGAGCGCGGGGGCTAAAATGCTTAAGGTACGTGCAGAACTGTGTGTATGTGTGAGTATGTGTGTGTATGGCTGTGTATGTAGGCAAAGGGGCGCTCGTAGTCGGGTACACTCTTACTTGTTTTATTATAGATTTCCAACTAATTTTTAATAACTTATTTATTTTTCGTGAATTTTTTTTTTATTATTATTAAAGTAAGTTATATATATATCGGTTACATAATACTTCCCAGCTGAGATTCGGACCCAGGCCTGAAAGAGTCGTATTTATAACCTTGTGATGATTATGCTATCGATTCTCAAAGTTCCTTCGAACACACCAGATTAAAGAAATTGAAAAATTTTTTTTTCTTGTTATTAAAATCCAATATATACATATTAATAAACAGAAAATTTGCAATGTAATTTGTTTAAGTATAGCTCGCGTCAGTCATTTATATGGTTTGGTAATAGTTTCTAGCAGTGTAATTTGAACCCACGGCATATACTATGATCTAATATTGATATATACCCCGTAATTGTCGATAAATATTTTACTACCTTGCTATCAACTCTCAAAATTCCTTCAAATCAACCTGATTTTGATTGAATAAATAAATTGAAGAATTTTTTCCTTGTAATTAAAATTCAATGTATCGATATAAAAAAAGTTGCAAAGTAATTTGTTTAAATATACCTCGCCTTTCTCTAACATTTACCTGTACATTTTCTTACCTTTTTTTTGTATCTCAATTTAAATTATTATCTAGTCATTTATATGGTAAAACGGTTAAGTAAAAATTATGTATGCATTATAGTAATTTCCTCTCTCTTACTCGTGTACCCAACTTTAGCTTTCTTATTTGTTTTAATAGATATTCTACTATACCAATTCAATAAAAGAAACTGCCATAAGAAAGTTATTAAATAATAAATATTCATACATGATATGAAGATATCAATCTGTATATGGATTTAGTTTCTACCTGAAAGAATAATTGTTTTGTTGAAAATTTAAAAAGTCATTTGATTCCTCACCTACGACTAGAACTCGCGATACGATTTCGTAGCGTCAACTCAATGCACTAAGCCAAACTGCCAAAAAAAAAAACTGTTAACAAAATATAAAAATAATTGGCAATAAATATTAAGTTAAAAGTGGCATTTAAAGCAATGACAACATAAATTAACAATCAGAACAAATTTCTTATAATTCCCAATTGGTTATACCCAAGCACTAAATAATTGACTATAATTTCTCCAATAATGTTAAGGTTACTTTGGTTTACCTTTATAAGTTTCCTTTAATATTATAAGCTGTATAACTATATTTTATATAGTGCTAATAATATTATGTTTATCGAATTGTTGAAAAGTTCTGTTCAGCTATTCTATTCTCGTATTACTTAAGTATCACAATAATATCAAAAAAATAAATTTGATTTAGTGCGTTCACTTTGATTATTATTTTGCTTGCATAAAAAAAAAATTAAAATTTTTTTTCAACGAAATTCATTGCTTCACCATTAATAATTACAAGTTAATTAGTGCTGACAAATGTATACAAAATAAATAAAAATAAATAAATATAAACAAATAAATATTAAATAGATAAAACAAAATTAAAGATAATAATACTCATTCCATACATATTTCCCCTCATCTAGAAATGTTATATAATCAAAATAAAATTAAAGAAAATATAAGGACTTCCTTAATAACAATGCGTGCTGATGCCTAGATAGATAAAGTTATAGGAATAGTTTTAAAAGTGATTAGGGGGTATCCGTTGGATGCTTAGTTTTTTATCCCTTTGCTTTACAAGAGCAAAGGGGAACTAGTGGATTTGTACAAAATAGAAAAGCATGTAACAGGTAGAAATAATCATCATTACCAAAAAGCCCTAGACGTTTTTCATCTGTGCAAACACAGTGCAGAGTTAATACTAACAAGTAAGAAATCTGTAGTCGAGTGTACCCGGACTACGAGAGCGAGCCCCTCGGTTGAAAACTGTGCTTAATAATCGTTATTTTCTATTGCGGGAGTTAGGGGGGCGCAAATATAAAAATCGAAAACTAATTTGTATAGCGTATGAAAATAAGGAATCTAGATTTGAAATTGGGTTGCTCTAGCTCTTATATCTTGCTGAGAGACGTTCATACAGACGGACAGACAGACAGAGCTAGATCGACTCGTCTTGTTGCCTTGATCAGGATTATATGTACTTTATTATTAAGCACAATTTACAACCGATCGAAATTCAATTAGACCTTTCTGGATCTACATTGTGAATTATGTTAATTGTATGTATGTGTGTGTATGTAACTGTATGTATGCAAAGGGATACTTGTAATCTGGTACACTACAGCTGTTTACTTGTTTTGTATACCTAATTTAAATTCCTATCTAGTCATTTATATGGTAAAACGGTAAAGTAAAACTTATGTGTGCATTATAGTAATACCCTTTCTCTTACTCGTATACCAAACTTTAGGTTTCTTATTTGTTTTATACCAATTCAATAAAAGGAACTGCTGTAATAAAGTTATAAACATGATATGCAGTTGAATGTTCTTGTATAAATTGTTTTGTTAAAAATTTCAAAAGTCATTTGATAACCTTACGTTTATCTTCAGATTCCTAACTTACGACTCGAACTCGTGATACAATTTCGTATCACGAACTGAATGCACTGAGCCAAACTGCCAAAGCGTTTGTGGCTAACAAATAGATAGTAAAAAGTGACAATTAAAGCTATGACAATATGAATGAAGAATCCCCATTGGTTTTACCAAAATATTGAATAATTGACTATTGATTTCCCGTATAATGTTAAGGTTAGTTTGGTTTACCTTTATAAATTTCCTTTAATATTTTTTTTAGCACATTTCTCGAATTTTTGTTGTTCTTGCCAATTGTTTTGCTCCAAATTAGCTTGGTACTCATAACAATCGTGCTTTGGACCACCCAAAGAGAGAGTGGTAGTCAACGAATTTCTGAAAGTCATACCTGATCATCGGGAGTAGTGGAAACCCTAGCCCCAAAAATGGTATATGGACTTACCAAGTGATTTTTCCAGGCTGTTACCGCCATTTTCACTTGGCCTTGGCTAAGCCATAAGGCACAATTATAATTAACAGCACATCACATATTCTGTTTTAATAGATATTTGTAAAAACAAATAATAAGTAAAATTAAAAATATAGAACGGTTTTTAATATAGAAACAAGTAAGAAGTCTGTAGACGAGTGTACCCGACTACGACATCCCCTTTGTTTATATACACAGCCATACACACACATACTCACTCATACACACAAATCTGCACGTACTTTAAGCCCTTTAGCCCCCGCGCTCTATTGAGCAATACTTAATGTTGGGTAACGTCCGTGTTTATTATTTAATCTTAACAAAATTGACAACGTAGATCAAGAATGCTTTACATAATATATGTGCCAAAAATAAATTTGATTGGCTAAAAATTGTGCCTTATAATCGATTTTTTCGAATTGTGGTGGTCAGGGGAGGAAATTTTTAAGTCCAAAACAAACTTGTAAGGCGTACAAACATTAAGAATCTTGATTCCAAATTTGGTTGCTCTAGCTCTTATTTTGCGCGCACCACTTTGGTTATACCCAAATACTGAAACTGTACCCGGACTACGAGAGCGAGCCCCTCGGTTGAAAACTGTGCTTAATAATCGATATTTTCTATTGCGGGAGTTAGGGGGCGCAAATATAAAAATCGAAAACGAATTTGTATAGCGTATGAAAATAAGGAATCTAGATTTGAAATTGGGTTGCTCTAGCTCTTATCTCTTGCTGAGAGACGTTCATACAGACGGACAGACAGACAGAGCTAGATCGACTCGTCTTGTTGCCTTGATCAGGATTATACGTACTTTATTATTAAGCACAATTTACAACCGATCGAAATTCAATTAGACCCTTCTGGATCTACATTGTGAATTATGTTGATTGTATGTATGTGTGTGTATGTAACTGTATGTATGCAAAGGGATAATAAATACTCTTGGATACCAATTCAATAAAAGAAACTGATAGAAGAAAGTTTCATAAATGATGCAAAAATAAATGTATCCATCCGTATATAAATGCAGTATCTACCTGATAAAAAATAATTATTTTGTTAAAAATTTAAAAAGTCATTCGATAACCTTAGGGCTATCCTCAGATTCCTCACATACGACTTGAACTCGTGATATGATTCCGTAGGGTTAACTCAGCGCACTAAGCCAAACTGCCAAAGCGTTTGTTGTTAAGGAAATAGAAATATGAACAAATAATAAAAATAATTGGCAACAAATGTAAAGTAGTAAAAGTAAAAGTAAAAGTATATGGACTTACCAAATGATTTTTCCCGGCTGTTACCGCCACTTTAACTTGGCCTTGGCTAAGCCATTAGGCACAATTATAATAAACACCACATAACATATTCTGTATTAATTTATATATGTAAAAAATGAAATGAGTGTAAAAACCAACAACTAATAATAAGTAAAATTAAAAATAAAGAACGGTTTTTAATATAGAAAAAAAATGATTTGCAGTTTGGTAATTATGTTCAAAATACAAGCAAAGGAATGGAAAGTAAATTTGATGTAAATTAACAAATGAACGAAGGAGGAGGAATGTTCAAAATGAGCACTATAGCTAAGAGTTGGGGAGACTATTCTGATTATTTGGACCATTATGCTTAGTGCAATCTTGGAATCTGTATAGAATAGTGTATTTGGATTTAACTTTTATTGCAGCAGAAGCAGTTAGTTTTGAACAGATGCAATTGGTTCTAATATAACCTTGCTACGAGCGTTGTCTTTAAAAAATGAAAAAGGAAGCTCATGGATTTGAGCAAAACCCAAAAGTATTTAACAGGTAGAAACAATCATCTGGTATAAAGTTTATTTATTCCTGATCAAGAGGATTGGATGAGAAGATCTAGCCCTGTCCGTCTGTATCAACGTTTAATCTTAGATATATTTGAATAATTTATTTATTTATTATTGGGAATAAATGTGAAGTAAAAAAATGACATTTAAAGCAATGACAATATGAATTAAGAATCAAATCAAATTTCTTGTAATTCCCAATTAGTTATACCCAAATACTGAATAACCGACTATTGTTTTCCTCTATATGTTAAGGTTACTTTGGTTTACCTTTATAAGTTTCCTTTAATTTTAATACACGTGGTTTTTATTATATTTAAGTGTCTTGCTTTTTTTTGTTGTTAAGAAAATTTCAAATTTACGCGTAACGCTCATACTATTGAACTTATAGCCTATATTAAGACCCACTAAGTTGCTAATAACAATGCGGGCTGATGCCTAGATAGATAAAGTTATAGGAATAGTTTTAATAGTGAATAGGGGTATCCGTCGGAAACCTAGTTTTTAGTCCCTATGCCTTACAAGAAGAGCAGAAGAAGGTAATGCAGTATTTCCATAAAACTGCATTTGCAGCTCATTGGAAACCAATATTCTCTGTCTCCAAAGAAGTCTTGACTTTTGATAGTTTTTGCCGGATTAATTCGGGATTGGAGATTCAACGAAATCTTCCGACTCAGTATCATCTAAGCTACTTATTTCAAATATGTGTGGACAGTATTCGCTCTCGCTATCAGTAAAAATATCCATATCATCTTTGCTTTCAAGCTAATTTATAATTCCGTTTTCAGACATATGTCTTGAATTAAAGTGGACAAATATCTTTGTTTGCTCTAATAAAAATTATACAAACATAAAACATGGAAAACCACCAAAATACATAGACCCAAACACAAATATAACGAAAAATGTTATTGTAATATGTTAATTTTTTTTATGTCAAAAGCCCATTTGCTGCAGATCTGCAACACACCTAAATTGCTGATTTTTCGAGTTCTAATGGACCATTTACCAAAATTCGACCATATATAAAAAATAAATAATATATAAAGAAAAGTTAATAATTTCCAATATTTTCAATTAAACAATTTATTTTTAATACTTTATTTTAAAAAAGAAACTGCACAAAAATTCAAATTTTTAAAATTTACAAAACTTACGGGAAAAATAATTATTTATGGGTTCTATGGCATAATAAAGAGTGACCAACATTTTTTTTTAATAATATGATTATTTCTAAACAGCAACAAATTATTTTTTTTAAATTTCCCAATACACGATGGAAAATGCAACACTGAGCTACAAAGGGTTAATAATAACAAATTTTAGAGAAAGAAAAAATTCTTAAATAATTTTGATTTCATTCCCCCTTTTTCTGCGGAGTGCCTTCTTTAGGTTGTACTCCCCCTTCTTACTTTTTCTTCTTTTCGTCTCAAGAACAAAATTTGGGAGAAAAGCTCAAACAAATATACAAATGATTGATTGTCTTTCTCTCAATCCAGTGCGAGTTATCCTTATATAGTATTTTTTTTTTCAGATATAATTTATAAGTCAACATATCAAGTCAATTAGTTAGGCTTTGAAATAAACGGACAGCACTTCGATACAAATTGGTCATTCCTTCGGATTGTAAATATAAGTATATATAAATTAACTTAATCTTTATTTGAATTTAATTATCAATTATATTGATATATTATTGATGATTTTTTGCTTTGGTAACCGGTGTAAATACTTTCCTTAAGCGCCTCAGCCGATCTGCAAACCTGCAGGAAAGTTTAATAGTGAATGCAGGAAACTTTAAAAGTGAATCAGGTATTACTTTTGCATTTTATAGGTAATTTATTCAGCATCCTACGCTATTGCTAGGTCATTAAGCCTGTCTATGTCTCCAACTCTGTCTCCAACACTATCTCTGACCACATATACACTTGTTACTATAGATAATAGTAATATGTTTATTTAATGGGAACAACGATGTTTTAAATGTAGACTTAAATTATGTAAATTCACATTATTCAATTCAATTTTTCAAGTTTTAAGTCTGTTATGGATGCTTTCTGAATTAAACTTAAACATTTGCCTTTACCACTGTTTCTATGACTATTCATCAAATTCTTTTAGAGCAGCATCAAAAGCAGAGTTAGGGAAAATAGCTACATGTTGGTCATTTCTGTACACGGGAGTCCCAAAGGAGTCTGTTGAATGTGTAAAGGCAACCAAACAGACAACCAATGCAAACGGCCCGAAGGGTGTTAACCTGTGAAAAGGATACACTGCATAGCCTGCCATTGAATGCCTCTATATGCTTTCATAGCAAGTGTTAGTGTAGTTATATGTGTTATCTAACACAACTCTAGTTGACTGAAGGAGTGGGAGGGGAGAGCGGTTTGTACTTCACAGATATTCCTCATATCCTCCAAGCTCAAACTACCAATTCGTTTATCCTGCAAACCAATAATGTGCGGGTTGTTTGTGCGTGCTGCTAATTGATTCGCTCATGGAAACCTTTGGACTGTATTGCAAAAAAGGTAATGACTTAAAACTACAATTAATTACTGTACTTAGTGCAATTGAATAAACTAATTTAATAAGAAATATATTATAATTATTAAGAAATGTATTAATATTCTTTAACTTAATTCTTTAAACGAAACCAAAAGAATGTCTAAAAGGGCAACCATAAAACAAAATCCTTTACAATTAAGGCTTAAATAATAAACAAATATAAATATGAGGGATTAGACCGATATGAACTGAACATGAATAAATAACTGAGAAGGGATATGAAAATGGTTAGAAACTGTTATACAGTTCTATTTCACTCCACAAATTGAAGGAGAAAACGATTATTTTTCGTGTGTTTATTTTCTTTTATGCTTAGTTTTCATTTAGTTTCTTGTTTTTCCGTCGACGTGAGCCCATTCATTGGGATTTATGTAGATACTAGAGACTGTGCCACGCAGCGTGTCTAGGCCTTCATTAAGTGGCACTGGTTTGGGGCGTTGTTCAACGCCCTTCATCCATTCCTGCCACGCCGCAGCCGCCTGCTGTTTGCGTTGCAGTTGATCCTCTTTTTTTCGCAGTGCCGCTCGCTGCTGCAGCTGACGCTGCTGCGCTGCCTGCTGCATCTTGTTGAGCTCCCAAGCTTGAAGTCGTAGTAGAGCTGTATCATTAAGATGGGATTGTTTCTTGGTTATAGTTTGCATTGGTTTGGTTACGCAGAGGCGTGCCTTTCGCTCACACCACTCCCGGACACGCTGCTCATTCAGCTGTTGACGCAGTGCAGCTTTCTGTTGTTGCTGTTCACGCAGTTCCCTTGCTTGCTGGCGCTTGCACTTGGTTTGTAGCCTTTTGCCTGACAGCCAATTCTCATAAGCTTCACTGGACTGACGCATTAGCTTCACTTGTCCCAATTGAATTTGTTCATAGCTAAGGGATACTGTGTCGGAGCCCAGTTCCAGTAATGGCATGCTGTAATTTTGAGATTCGTATTCACTTGGATGCGTTTCCTTATAGTTGGACATGGGCTCTTCTTCCTCCCAGCTACACATTGAAGTTGTGGAGCCTTTGTCTGGCTGCATAACTTCTGGCTCCTGTGGCTCGAGTTCCAGTTGGTCTATCGGCGAATCTTCACTATATTCATTCAGCTCGTACATAGAACTGTTTTCACTACTGTGTTCTTCCGGTATCATCCGTAGCGTTTCAGACTCTGTCTCCAATGATCTAGGGGAGGTACAGTGCAATGTGGAAAACTCCGTTTCGCCCATTGAGTTAAGCTCAAAGGACGATGCGGAGCCGTCCACATAGCGTGCTGTTGGACCACCGGCACTAAATTCACTGCTTCGACTCCGTTCCGAATTATAAGTTTTAATATACGTCCGCGAATTGGTCTGATAGATTATTTTGTCCCCCTCATCTGCATCCATATCATATATTGGCATCGTTGCACCCCTTTGCGTCTTCGGGCGACTACCACTGATAACTCCACAATCAATAAACTTGCCACTGCAGTTCATGCGACCGAAAAAAGCCATTGCAATAGATCTTAAGCGACAAGACAGCCAGTATATAAACCTCTTATTTAGATTAGATTATTTTGGTTACTTCTTACCTTTATAATACGTCCTAGTATTGACGATTTCGTAAGTTTTTCAAATTTGAAAAAACAAGAAAAACTATAAAGCAAATAAAACTGTTTATATGTGTGTATACAACAATAATCGGAATGAAAGTGACAAATCTCAGCACTTTTGACATAAGGTAACATTGAAGCAGAAATTTTGAAATTTCATTTCTAAAGTTAGCTAAATAAATAGATAAATTGACAAGTTTCAATATTATGTAACGTGTATCATTATTTGATATATTCTTTGTTCTAGCTTATGAGGAAAATTAAAGTCATCACAAACTATACTTTCAAAAATTTTAAAGGACTTACCTAATCTGAATATGGTTACACTTAAAGATATACAAATTACATATATACATATCTGGTATTATATAGAAGTAATGTTATTGATAAAGTCTTAAAGTGCAATCCATAATAATATAATAATAACATAAATATTTAATAATATATAATATAGATAGATAAGTGTTTACGGTTAGGTTTCTACTTTAAAGCAATAAGCGGTTACCATTGAGCTGCTACTCTGAACTAATAAAACGCTGCGTACTATGCTGAACATTACGTTATGTTAACTTAAATTAATAAGAACGGAGGCTTGTTCCATTGTTCAAAAGCCAGCACAGTCATATTTTGTTTGACAACTGTGTTTAAGCTTCTAAGCTTCATGTCTCTTGCCTTCTCTGTTTCTCTCATGCTGTTAGAAGTTACTCAATAGCAGAGTCTATCTCTTAGCAGGACGGAATGGCTTACGTGTTGTTATTAGAGTAAGGCTGATTGCTTATTAAATTTGTTTGAAGTCAGTTTTAAATAAACGTTAGACATTAATTTTAATTGTAACAGTTTTTAGTGTTTTAGTTGGTAAATAAGATTTTTTAATATCAGTTTCTGTTAATAGACGATTTAAATATTTTTTGCTATTATATTTATATACACTCTCTTTCTCTATTTTTGTTGTGGCATTTACGCTCAGAATTTGATTGCCGCAGCCGTTGCGGTTGCCGCTGCCGTTGCCATTGTTGTTGTTACAGTTGCAGTTGCAGTTGTGGCTGCCATTGTTGTTGCTGCTTTTACATTCTAATCGAAAATGTTTATTGTCCAAAGTCACGAAATGTATGCGACGGCGGCCAGGTAATGTCAGTTATTTGACAGCGTCGAAACTGGAGTGCACTGGACGTGCATGGTTGTGGGACACGTTAGAGTATGGTATATGCAGACATGCAAGATCTATCCCAGGCCCACCATTTCAACTGATTCCAGTGAATCCACCTTTTGACTAACCGCAGACTCGTACATTTCTGTGGCGACGTCTAAAAGCTTTGCCCAAATATGTGCCACTTAGCCATGTGGGCATAAAAATTGCAGTCGATTCTCTGCATATCCCCCTACCTATATCTCTCCCTACCATAACAGCCAGTTGCCTGCCACTTTTACACATACAAATCTTGCACACTAAAAACAAAAACCCGACCGCGTTGGCATTGCAACCAACATTATTTTATAATTTACAAGCAAGTCGCACGCCGTACTCTGCCACGAGTGCACGATTTGTCTTTATCGAGAGTACATGGATTGCCCCGCACTTCCCCCGTTTTTTGAACCATTAGTCTGGTTGGCTTTTGGGTAAGGGAAGAAGTGGGTTAGTGGGAAATTTAATTTCGATTTTAAACATTACAAAACCCATTGATAGAAATCAAAATCGAATGGTATAATGCATAAACTTAATGCATAATTTTATTGTGTATCTTTAAACTTATCATATACTATATACTTATAGAAGGTATGGGGTATTAACTGCCGCTTACAGATGTTATCTTAATAATAGTCTAATATCGATTTCATAGAGCCAAGCAGAAAGACTCTGAAGGGGGAGGGGGAATATATATATATATATGTATGTATAAATACATTTGTTGCCCTATTTATTTATATTATGTTTTAATTTAGCTTGCATTTTGAGTAAATTCATTTATAAATTTCACATCCAATTTAACATATTATATAAACATTGTAACGATGAGATTAAAAAGTCAAATCGATTATGCAGTTAATAAATTGTTTTGTAATTTCGATTTTAGGTCGATTAAATTACGTACTGTGTTTGAGTTTGAATTACTCTTCAATTCAGATTTATTCTTAAAACTAAAAATAATAATAAATGTATAATTTAAACGAGTAGAAAGTGAAATAGTTTATATACACATATTAAGTATACTATTTCTGAGCAATAATTATTATATATATATAAATATTATGCAATCTTATCATATCATAAAATTCAGAGGGATAAGTGAATCCCAAAGATGATTAGATTTGGTATGATACCAGGAGAAGGAGTTCCAGGCTGATGGAAGATAAGCCCATAAGAATAGTTTTTAATGTGAGCCGAAGGCAGATCCAAGTAGTGCTCGTTAAACTAGTATTAAATTGTATATTTTGTATATATTAAATTTAATTCTAATAAAAAAAAGTTTTTAATATTAAGCAACTATTAAGTGGCCGTTAAGTGACTGTTAAGTAAAATTATTAAAAGCATACAATTCATAATATATTTGTGTATTGATATATATTATGTAAACTTATCATAATAAATCATACCAGAATTTATAGAGGGATAAGTAAATCCCAATTATCATTACATTTGGTATCATATCAAGAAAAATAGTTCCAGGCTGATGGAACATTTAATATTCTTTTGGCTACGCCATTAAAATAGCTTTTAACGTTAAGCACTGTAAAGTGTCTGTATATGTAAAAATTATTTGTATATATTATGCAATTTTATCAATAAATAATAAATCGTACCATAATATATAGAGAGACAAGTAAATTCCAAATATTAAATAAGTTAAATATGATTAGATTTGGTATTATATCATATAGATCAAAAAGCAATAGTTCCAGGCTGATGCAACATCTACTACCATAAGAATAGCTTTTAAGTTTAAGCAACTGTTAAGTTTCTGCTAGGTGTCTATTAAGTTAAATTATTAAGAGCACACAATTCATATGCTATTTAGCCCCTTTGCCTTTTTGTAAAAAAGAAGCAAAGCGGAGCTAGAGCTAGAGCAACCAAACTTGAAATCTAGATTCGTTATGTTCGTAGGTTATACGAGTTTGTTTTTGATTTTTCAATTTCCTCCCCTGACCCACGCAAATCGAAGAAAACGATTATTAAGCACAATTTTCAACCGATCAAATTTATTTTTGGTACACATCATAATTAGACCACTTTTGATCGATGTTGTGAATCTGGGTAAGATTGATTAAAAATCTCGGAAGTTATACATCATCAAAAGTGGCGTTATGGGCCCCGGGGGGGTATAGTAGCGCACCCAAAATAAGAGCTAGAGCAACGAAATTTGGAACGTAGATTTGTTATGTTCGTACGCTATACGAGTTTGTTTTAGATTTTTGAATTTCCGATCAAATTTCTTTTTCGCACACATATTAAGTAGACCATTCTTCGTATACGTTGTGAATTTCTTTAAAATTGAACAATAAACACGGAAGTTATACAACATTAAGTAACGCGCTATAGAGCATGGGGGGCTAAAAGGTGCGCGCAGTGGCTAAGTACGTACAGAATTGTCTGTATGTATGAGTATGTGTGCTCTCGTAGTCGGGTACACCCGACTACAGATTTCTTACTTGTTATCTATTGAATAATAGCTATTTTAACGTGTTAAAATATAATAAATTCAGTTAATCATTTGTTTAGATATAGTTAAGCTTGGATATTGTTGTCAGATACAAATCAAGTGAATAACACTCAATGTTTTGGTAATTTTATATGAAGTGTACAAGCATTGGTTAGAGCTGTAATTAGACGTGAATGGGTACAATTAGCTAGTAGAATTGCACACATTCGTAATGTCAATTAGGTAACTGAAAAATGCCAGTTAGAATTAGATACAAGTATATATACTAACATTTGTATTGTGATCCTTACTAGCTGTATTACTGCAAATGGGAGCTCCATCAGCACGCAAAGGAATTTAAAACTACAATTAATTTTACACAAATTGAAATTCATGACTTGCGCTAATCACAGTGTACTTAATTTACATGTGAAACCAATATCATGAAGTAGAGTGTAGAATGACACATAGTTGGAGTATTGTAACCTGGTCCTGGGGTAAGGTCAGTTACTGTGACACGAAAAAACTATTTAAACGTAGAGTTATGTCAGCAATTAGCTACGACAAACTATGATACTTCATGGACTACATACTAAAGAATAATACTGCGTATCCAGACTCAGACTTGCTCCTCCTGCCAGTGACAAGGCAAAAGGCTCAATCCCAGTCCCAGTCTCGGACCTGGACCATCATTAAAAAGTCATTTACATGCAGGCTGGAACATAGCGCAGCACATTTAGTCGCCTACCAGCGACATGGCGATTGACTGACTGACTGAGTGACTCAATGACTGACTGAATGGTTGAGTGAGTGAATGGTTGGATGTTTAGTTTGTTAATTTTAAGATTTGAAACACGTTTTCAACTCAATTTTATCGCATGTTACGCTTTGTTGCCCTTCTCTTTTATGCCAAACAGGCCTTAGACTTTGCTTCTCTTTCTCTTTTTGCTGCTTCTGCCGATGCCTCAGTTTCTACCCTAACAGCAAACCTTATGCGTCTCCTTTCTTGCCATGAATTTTGATTTGAAGTGTCGTTGTCGCTGTCGCCGTCGTTGTCGCTGTCGCCGTCGTTGTCGCTGTCGCCGTCGCTGTCGCCGTCGGCATCATTTCTATGCAGGCACTGCTCCAATTAAAGGGGCCAAGTGTAATTTATACGCCTCAAGAAGCTCACTACAAATTGGCCATTGTTGCTATTCCATTTGCTATTGATACTTGTCTGGCTTTCAGCCTTCCTCTTTTTCTTTGCTTTTGCCCTTTGCCTAGGCTTTTGCTTGTGCCCTGCTAAAATGAAAAGTTGAAAATTCAACAAAAGCATAACTCAAAAAGTTTATATATTATTTTGCATAAAAAATAAATAAAGTTTAGCCTAGAATACCTGGATGACCGCACGCATGGGAATCTAGACAGGTTGACCAGGTGGACCAGGTGGTCCAGTATTCATAAAGCTAATTAAGAAATGTACAAAAGTTGCTCCTTCGTCACATAAATCTATGAAATTTATTTAAAGTCTTACTCCCTGGCCAAGTGGCTAACACTTCTTAAGGTCCTTTGAGTGAAGTAACTGTAATTGAATTAAGTTTGCATTTTGTATAATTAGCCATAAGTCCATAAGTTGCACACAGGGCTAAGAACTGAAATAATTTAATAACAAAAAACATTCCATAAATTCCATTCACAACAATTGCAACACAATTTTATGGCTCAAACTGTTGTAGCATTATATGGCAATACATTTTAGTACCAATTTATTGGCTAAATTTTTTACTAGAATGTCACTAAGCCCACATTTGTCTTCACTTGTTTATAAATGTAATGAGAATACAGAGAAAAAGATTTCATAGTTCTTGCATACTTTGTGCCTTTGTGCACAAAGTGTCAACACTTTTTGTTAACGCTTTTTGCATATTTACTTGGCCAACTTGCCGCTTTCCATTGACCAACTTTTTGTTTGCTGCAAAATCTTTATTTAATCAGACATACTCGAAGTTTAAAAGTTTTGGGCTTAAAACTTTTTCAGGCAATTGTTTTTATATTTTTTTTTTGTTTGCTTTTGTTTTTGTTTCGTTGCGCTATGTTGGCCTTGCACAAATGTCCTTTGACATTTTTGTCTTGGATCTGAATATGGATGCGATCAAATAAAAACTTTTCACTATTACAATAAGGCAGCAGCTGAGAGTCTCAGAGGAATTCTTTTTGTAGAGCAAAGGACTCTGAGCAAAATCTAATAACTGTTAAATCACCTGCAAAATGTTCATTTCACAGCTCTATAAACACGCAGTACTCCTCCTACCTCTCACTTTTCTCCTTTTGACCCGAAAGAGTCCTATGTGTTGCCTTGTCGACTTAAACACTTACAAGGACTTAGCCACCTTTTGTTATTTCTGCGTAGCTTGCCTGTCATTTTAATCTGCGCTCTGCACGCAGCGAGGAAATCATATGAAGGTCGCAAAGGTACACACACATACACACACACACACATTGATATCACAGTGCCTGCCTTAGCCGAAGTAATGTTTGCATGCCAAATCTAAAGAGTTATTAACTCGCGCCTCTGACTTAAATAAGTCATAGACGTCTTTCCTAAGACTAACTGCTTGCTTTTAGGGTTGTATACTACTTATAATTACACGACAACCCTACAGACTTACAGCCCTATTCCCAATTTAATTAAAAGTATTACCTGATTCACTGCAATGTTACAGTTTCCTGCAAATTTGTAGATCGGCTGGGCATTTAAGGAAAGTATTTATAACGGTTAGCAAAGTAAAAGATCATAAAATATATATCAATATAATTTATAATTAAATTCAAATAAAAAATTCCGAAGGAATGACCAATTTGTATCGAAGTGCTGTCCGTTTATTTCAAAGCCTAACTAATTGACTTGATATGTTGACTTATAAATTATATCTGAAAAAAAAAATACTATATAAGGATAACTCGCACTGGATTGAGAGAAAGACAATCAATCATTTGTATATTTGTTTGAGCTTTTCTCCCAAATTTTGTTCTTGAGACGAAAAGAAGAAAAAGTAAGAAGGGGGAGTACAACCTAAAGAAGGCACTCCGCAGAAAAAGGGGGAATGAAATCAAAATTATTTAAGAATTTTTTCTTTCTCTAAAATTTGTTATTATTAACCCTTTATAGCTCAGTTTTGCATTTTCCATCGTGTATTGGGAAATTTAAAAAAAATAATTTGTTGCTGTTTAGAAATAATCATATTATTAAAAAAAAATGTTGGTCACTCTTTATTATGCCATAGAACCCATAAATAATTATTTTTCCCGTAAGTTTTGTAAATGTTAAAAATTTGAATTTTTGTGCAGTTTCTTTTTTAAAATAAAGTATTAAAAGTAAATTGTTTAATTGAAAATATTGGAAATTATTAACTTATTTTTATATATTATTTATTTTTTATATATGGTCGAATTTTGGTAATTGGTCCATTAGAACTCGAAAAATCAGCAATTTAGGTGTGTTGCAGATCTGCAGCAAATGGGCTTTTGACATAAAAAAAATTAACATATTACAATAAAATTTTTCGTTATATTTGTGTTTGGGTCTATGTATTTTGGTGGTTTTCCATGTTTTATGTTTGTATAATTTTTTTTTATTAGAGCAAACAAAGATATTTGTCCACTTTAATTCAAGACATATGTCTGAAAACGGAATTATAAATTAGCTTGAAAGCAAAGATGATATGGATATTTTAACTGATAGCGAGAGCGAATACTGTCCACACATATTTGAAATAAGTAGCTTAGATGATACTGAGTCGGAAGATTTCGCTGAGTCGGAAGATTTCGTTGAATCTCCAATCCCGAATTAATCCGGCAAAAACTATCAAAAGTCAAGACTTCTTTGGAGACAGAGAATATTGGTTTCCAATGAGCTGCAAATGCAGTTTTATGGAAATACTGCATTACCTTCTTCTGCTCTTCTTGTAAGGCATAGGGACTAAAAACTAGGTTTCAGACGGATACCCGTATTCACTATTAAAACTATTCCTATAACTTTATCTATCTAGGCATCAGCCTGCATTGTTATTAGCAACTTAGTGGGTCTTAATATAGGCTATAAGTTCAATAGTATGAGCGTTACGCGTAAATTTGAAATTTTCTTAACAACAAAAAAAAGCAAGACACTTAAATATAATAAAAACCACGTGTATTAAAATTAAAGGAAACTTATAAAGGTAAACCAAAGTAACCTTAACATATAGAGGAAAACAATAGTCGGTTATTCAGTATTTGGTTATAACCAATTGGGAATTACAAGAAATTTGAGTGGATTCTAAATTCATATTATCATTGCTTTAATTGTCACTTTTTACTTTTCATTTGTTGCCAATTATTTTTATTATTTGTTGAGTTAACGCTGCAAACTTAATTTTAGTGTATCGAGTTCAAATTGTAGATGAGAAACTTAATAATAAGAATAATTTTTTTGAAATTTTTTGTTTTTAATAAAACTGCGTTCATTATGTATAGATGGGTTCGTATAGTCGTCCTGATGAAGAATAAATATACTTTCGAAGGAGTCATTAATTTCTATCAAAGGTAAATAGGTTTAAAAGGTAATTTGCTTAGTAATTCTTCAGCTGAATGAGATAGGTCGACTTAAGTCTATCTTGAAAGTCAGATCAGCAATTTTTATAGTTACTATTTTACTATTTTACAGTTACTATTTCTAAAACAACTCAGTTCTGGCTGAAGCTATGTTCAGGCATTTTTTGGATTTATTTTGGAATGCCAATTGCTCATTGAATGTTAGTATTGGTGGAGAGCGGTCGAGGTGGAGGCTATTGAGCTCAGCCCGCATGCTATGCTGTGAGCTCATCTTTAGATACTAATATCCCAAGTTCCAAGTCCGAAGTGTAACATTATTGTATAGACGGCTATTCCAGTATACAGGCTAGTTCTTATTCTAGTACACGAGTTAAGTTGTGAAACTGCATATAGATCGATATATATATATACGAATAAATCAGATAAGTATGTGTATATATAAAACTTATTTCAATTATTTTTTTACAAATAAATAATTTTTTTTTGGTAAATTGTGGTTAAGTTTTAACATAAATGAACAGCTTTTTAAATGCGTATTAAATGCTTATTAAATACATTTTTATTATCATTAATTATAATTGAGTAAATACAATGTTGGAATCGTATATAAAATATATACAATAGAGACTTCGTTATACAACAGCAACCGAAGCAGCAACAGGAGCCATTTCAATTGTCAATAGTCGTACATCAGACATCAGTCATGGCATCCGCCGCCATCTTTGTGAATGTTGTCGCCGACAAAGCATTGCCTCCTTCCGTTGGTTATTGATCACTCGTCATCATTGTGATATATTTGAGTCCATTGTCTGGGCATACTTGTACTCAAGGATTACTATGTCTGTTCAAGACTGTTCACCTGACCGCCTTTTATGGCTGGCGCTTGCTTTGTGCTATCCTTTTACACAATTGTTGTGGTTGCTGCTCTCTTTGCTCCCTTTGCTCCTTTCGATGCACAACTGCTGCCATTGCATTATTTATGTGCCCAGCAAAGCCGCAGCAATGTGTGCAGGGGGTTTCATTGTTTTACCACTAAACACGAGGCGATTTATCTTTATTTTTTTTTTCCTTTTCTGCTTTTTTTTTGCTTATATATTTTTTGTTTTTTTCTTTCTTTTTCGTTGCTTTTGTTGATTTCCAACAGTGTTTTATGTTTGGCCTGGTAATTTCTTTCGGCTGGCCTCTTATATTTGATGTTGTACATTTATCTTATGCAAAACTTATTTACATGCTTGACATATTAAGGATTGATGCTTGTTGTTGATTAGTTAATCCTTTATGTTGTTGAGGATTATAACTGCATATATGTTTAATAGACAACTGTTAATTTTCTGTCATAATCATTTCTCGTTATATAAATTTCTTGTATTTTACTCAATATTGTTAACAATACTTTTCATTTCAGACAAGTATGCTTCAGAGCTGTTTGTAAAATTCGCTACTGAAGCATATATCCTTAAGTATCCTTATTGAAGGAAAAAGCTTAAGGACAACTGCCTATACTGCAATAGGTTCTCTAATCGAGCATATATGTCAGTGTATACAAGTTTTGGGACAAGAAGGCTTACAGAGACATCAGACAAATGCTTGCACATGCACACTGAGTATTCACATTGGGTTTGCTTTGAGTCATCTTTCTCTCTCTCTCTCTCTCTCTCTCTCTGTCTCTTTGGTCATGTGGCCATCAAGCCGAAATGCACACTACAATAATATCAAAGCGAAAGTGCGTAAACAATGCAAACAACATGAAACGACTTGAATCAACTTGGTTGGAGACCAGAAGCTCAACTTGCCATGAAACTGGTGTACATATAGTTGTTGTACTCATGGCACAGCTTTGATCTGCACGACTTGTGTTTGCTACACAATCACAACAACAACAACATCAACACCAACAACAACAACAACAACAACAACAGCAGCAGCAACATCAACAACAACAACAATAATGAACAGCAAACAAGCAGCAACAAGCAAGAGTAACAACAATAAACAACAATGCACACACATAACACAAGAAAGGTAGTGACTATGATATACTCTATAATCTAACATATGAGTACTGTAAAAGGTATTAGGTTCGAATCCCAGCTGGGTTGGAGCCCAGAATCATCGTTTGCGGTTGCTGACAAAGAGCATACTCTCTTTTATTTCCTTAGATCAAGCTGCTCTATATATATATATATATATATATTATGTTTGTTTTCTCTTACTTTCTATCTGTTACTAATACATAAACAGCTTGACTGATTATGCAACATTTTAATTTGGTGTATGGAGCAAAGGGTATAAGAAGAGGCAAAGCAACAACAAATTCGTTAGTGCAAACTACATTGATGACGAATAACATGCTTCAATACCTACAAAATTTAATCCTGCCAATGCTCAGTGATACATATGAATACACACACACACACACACACACACATACACACACTCACATACAGGCAAAGGCACAACAATGCACACATACATAAGCAAAAGCAATACAAAAGTAAACATCAGCTTGACCAGTGACTATATCGTATATGTGTACATCTGTGTGTGTGTGTATACTGTGTGTGTGTGTATGATTGAATGCGTATGTAGCTGGAAACCAAACTAGCGTTGACCTCATCAAAAGGATTTGCCAGCGTCTTTTTGGTCTTTTTGTTTGCCAAAGCCTTGCAAGGCCTTTGACTTTATTCAGTGCAGTTATCCAGCATGTGGAGAGTGTGTGCGAGGGGGGTTAGCTGGGAGTTTGGATTGCTAAAGGTGGGAGGTAGGTGTGGCTAAGTTGGCTAAGGCTAAAGCGGTTAAAATTGTGCAAATGAACTTTAGGCCTTTGGCTTATTTTGTTTGCATTTCGGTTTTTGCCAGAACCTCTTCACATATGTCTACCTCACTAACTTTTTCTGTCTTCCTCCATCTCTCTCTCTCTCTCTCTCTCTCTCTCACTATTTCTCTCTTTATTTCTGTTTCTTTCTCTTTGTATGCCGCCTTGTTGCTTCGTTTGTTTGCGCCTAAAACATGCTTTATTTTAGTTTTTGACAATATAATTTTGTGACTTAACATGGGGAATGCATTGGAAATCTAATGAAAGTGGGCACACACACATGCCCACTTTCCCGTCTTTCCTTCATCCACAGACTAAGCATAAGTATTAAAACAATAACAACAACAATAACAACAAAAACAACAACTGAAATCCTATTGAGTATCCTGTACAGTACAGTTCAGTGCTTTAGCTTTAGCTTTAGTTTCGTATCTTGTTTGCTTTTGTATCTCAGTTGTTATTGCAAATTGTTTTTTGTTTTCATCTCTCTGACAATTTAACTATTTCCTCCCCCCCTCTGCCACCACCTTACTATTACCCTCAATTCCCCTTTAACACTACATTCAATTTATTGTATTGGTTTACAAAACCGGTTAAAGTCTGTTGACACAATTGCTTAAATTGACTTTTGAAATCTTAGACGATAATGTTACTAACTCTGGGTACATTGACAGACAGCAAATAAAAGGATGCTCCATATGGTATGATTTTTATTTTTATTTCGAGAACTGAAAACATTTTCGACCAATAAACGAATGTGTAAAAGCAACTAACTTAATCAACAAACAGTTTTAAATTATATCTATACAATTATACACATCATGTCATGTGAATAACAATAAACTTTGTTTAAGCTTTAAATAATTATTAAGGAATTTATATTTTATTTATCACTTAAGAAAACTAATTAAGAACATACACTCTTCTCGTTTAATATTATTTGTTTTGCATTCCGATTGAGCTGTAAACTGTGGCTTAGCTATAAGAATAATTAGATTTGGATAAGACTTTTCTTACAACTCTAATAAAATACAGAAGCCGATTCCTAGCAGTTGATCCCTTACATAAAATATCATATTTATTTATATACGTCAGGGCAAAATAATAAACTTTTTTTATTATATATAATAATCGATCACATTATTCAAGTCTGTCGCCAGATTAGGTTAGACTCAGATTAATCGTTAAATTTATTCAAGATCTGTATTGGAATCTCATTTTTAAAACAATTAATGTACTTACTTCAACTATAAATCTATGTCATATTTATTCTTATTAATTAGAATTGCTAACTGATCAAAGAGTAAAAGTAAAATGTTCTCAACATAATCAACCTCTGATGTCATAGCTGTATAACTGGACCACGAAACGTTGAAGTTTTTACGTGCATAACGAAGAAATAAGTACAGAAATGTTCCGATATTGGTCTCTTCAATAAAATTTAAGCTCTTACAACTTTCAACACAACTTGTAAATACACACACTTGTAAATAAAATGTAAATTCAAATAGAGCTGATAGCCCTGGCAGCTAGTGCTTAAAACCTGTAGTAGGTTAATAATTATATTGTTTACCTTCTAAGTAATAAAATAAAATAAAATAAAAGTACAGAAATGAATATAATAATAAAGAGTAACAACTGTTAAAGCTTTTTTTGGTATATTTATTTTTGTTGTTCGCAACGCAAGTAATAACTGTTAAAAGCAGAGATTTCGCGCGTCGCTGCATGCGCTACGAGCTACGGCGAGTAGCAAAATCAAATCATTTCTTTTCGACTACAAATTCATGTGTATGTGTGTGTGAGGGTAGAGGCATGCTTATAACATTGTCATTAGTTTGACGAACTCTTCTATTCGTTTCGAGTGCGAGGCACAGCAGCATAGACAGAGAGCGCCTATACAGAGTAATGTCGCTTTGCAACTGAATAACAAATAAGGGAAGATATGAAATATTGAGTAAGCATTGTTGTTAAATAAAATGACAAGCAGAAAACAGAGTGCGAAATGTCTTAGGATCGTGCAGAGATTGCTGGAGAAAGACGAGTTGTTAATTTAAAAAAAGTATGAACTACTTAATTGATTAATAGATATAGAAGTTATATAGTATACTATAATTATATGTAAAGTTATTAAGAGCGATCAATACGCAGTTTGTAACGTATGAATTGTACGTCTTGGTTTGCTTTTATCCTAAATTAGCGTGTACCGTTTTATTTTTTTTATTTTTGAATTAATACTCACGTATATATATACAATACATATATATAGATATAACATTCACTTAAATAACTTCTAAACTAATGACCATCTCGCGGTTTTTTAAGCGGTTGCCAGGGCATCGGATTTATATAGAGATCTGATATGGTGCCGCGCAGTGAATCCATACCTTGATTCATGGGCACCGGCTTTGGCTTCTCGTACACATTGCTCATCCATTTCTGCCAGGCTAATTTCGCCAGCTGCTGGCGACGCTGCTTCTCCAACGCATCACGCAACAAATTTCTTTGATGCTCCTGGCGTTGGCGCTGCTGTTGCTCCTTCTTCTTCAACCACCAACTTTGTACAACCTGTCTGATCTCCGACTGTGAAACATTGCGCTCACGCTTCCTAACCAAACTTTGTCGTGAAGCCTGATTAGCGACCTGCAATGCTGCTCTCTGCAGATGATTGTCCACTCGTTGTTGCCAAGACTGCATAGACTTCTCCTGTAACCATATCTCATAGCAGAGTTTAGCCAGCTGCTTGCGACTCTTATGCTTCTCCTGCTCATGCTTCTTTTCCTCCTTCTGAAGTTGGAGCTGCTCTTGGCGTAGTCGCTGCTTGGCAGCATACCAGTTGTTATAGGCTACCTGTGGCTCACGGTTCAACTTAAGGCTGCCAATTTCACGCAGATAATCTAACGTGCTGGTCTTTGAATTGAGCGCTAGTGACGGCACCATTTCATTGTTACTCTCCATTTGCTTTAGGGATCCGTACATATCGGACCAACTGTAGAGAGAGTCAGTGTTGGGTTTGCTATTGGAAAAGGTGTTATCTTTTGCTGGAGGCAATGACAAGGGCGCTGATGATGAGGACGATGAGCCCCCTTGATCAATGGATAACAAACTTTGCTCCTCATATAACATATTAGGAATTCCTTGCAGTTGCATTTCCATTTCCATCTCCATTTCCATTTGCATATCCATGTTCATATTATTGCTAGAATTTGTTTCCCCCCATCTTTGCGGTGATATAAGGTCAGATCCTTCTGATTCTGATTGCGTAGATAAGGTCTTAATACGAGTGCAGCCCGTATAAATTTCATCACTTAAAACAACTTCCCCATCTGAATTCATGTGTCCACTAAAGGCCATTTTTAATACTGTGTCAATGTATGTATAACTTCAAATGGACAAATACATATATAGAAAAAAATATAGGATATAAAACCGTATAGTACTGTTAGTACTAGAGAAAATTTTGTAATTGATTGCTTGACTGTATTTACCTGTCCGATATGACATCAAATTAATACTTAAGTCAGCTTGACATATGATAGATAGGTAACTTTTTATATATATTTTTGAACCCAGTAATCTAAATGAATGAGATGATAATAGTATCATATATATTATTATATATATATTATATATATTATTATTATATTATTATATATTATTATTTATATATCTAAATATACATAAAAATATTATTATATTAGTTATAAAAGCTCAATCAATTATTGTAGTTTTTGGATAAATTGTTGCACTTTCAATCAATGAAAATTTCTGTTTATTTTTTTTATACAAGAGAAATTAATTTTCATCTTGTGGAATCAGTTGAGTTCAGTTGATGAATACCCCCAAATTAACTTTATATACATCTATAAATATAGTTTATAGTCTGTTATAGTTGTTGTATACAAATGTTAATTTTTTTTATTGTTTTCCTTTTTTTATCGCTACTCCGTGTGTCGGTCACTTGCTTCAGCTGCTCATATTAACCGCCTATCAAAGCAACACCAAAAAATATTTGTCATCGCAGCATACACACGTTCATTCAGGACACACACACACACATGTATATATATATATATATATATATGTATGTTTGTATATGATATACAAATGACACTCACCTGACACACACAAGCAATTAAACCTGCTCCACTGAAAATCGCTTGTCGCATATGCAACGAAAAATGTTTAATTACAATGCAGAGAACGGAGAACAGAGAAAAGTGAACAGAGAACAACAACAATTACAGCAGCGACAACGAATAGCACATATAACGGTTGGAAGAGAGAACATCGCAGTGCATATTTGAACGGTGGAGGGGAATAGGTTAGGTCAGGGGGAAGTATTGCAATAAGTACTCATATACCTTGTTGCCGGTGTCCACATGTAAACCTCAGCCACCGACACATCAACAAATGGCGGCGGCGACTCATTGACATTTCCGCTGATTACTTTATGGTCGCACAGATACACATGTATATACATATACATATATACATACATATATATACAAAGAGACATGCATAACGCACCGACGCCTGTCGGGACATGACATGACATTTCAACGCCCCATTCAAGTGGCCACCCACAAAGCAAAAACGATAACTGAACCTCAGAGCCTTATCCTTTATATATATATATATATATATATATATGTATGTATAAATACACTGCTGTTCAGTTATTACTTATAGAAAGTTTGACTTCAATTTTAAACTGATATTATATATAGCTGTACGGGAACAAAGGCAAGTGAGGTATGCAGGATCAATCTAACAGGAAACAGCTCTAAGCTATGCAGCAACCACTCCTTTCAAATAGAATCCTCTTAAAAATAAGTAGCTTAATAAAAAACTTATGCAAGGTGATAATATTAATTATAAAATTATTGAAATTAATGTTAATATTAATATAACTTGTTTTATAGGGTATCTATACTTTGTTATAGCACATCGTATATATGTCTGTATTTCCCCTTTCATTGCTGCAGAATCTTTTAGTTATACATACCGAAAATCTCAAAATTTAATGACAGTCTAATTATGCGTGCAAATGGTTTATAAATATTTAAAACCCCCAACCCCTAAGCCCCTTCCCCGATAATATTTTATGTGTTAAACTTCTGGTCACACTGCTGCATACCTTTCCCCTTTACTACTCTTGCTCTTTCTTGCCCCTTCTGCCTACACTTTATACATACTTAACATGTTTTTCATTTTGGCTTTTCGACTGTCAATGCGGTGTGTGTCTGCCTGTGAGTGTATGTGTGTTTGTGTGTGGGCTTGCATGTGAAAGTTTGTGTGTTTTGCGCATCGCTGATTGCATTGCGGTTTTACGACTTCATTATTGTTAATTATACGCTGTGTTGCCTGCCAAAGTTCAAAATTTTTATTACATATATATATATATATATATACATACTATATACTATATATATATATAAATTGTCCGCTTGTGACAAGTGTTATTGCATATGCAAAAACATGACTAATTTATACATAGACGAACCACATAATACAACACAACGCAACACCACAATAGACCACATCAAACCACACCAAACCACACAGAAATACTGTCATACTGCAGTTATTACATTTCTGCTTAGCGGTTTTCATTGCCCAAAAACCAATTATCATATCAATTTTGGGCTCTCACCTTGACAATTATATTGTCCAGCACTGATTCTCATCTAGAATTTAAATGTTTAAGCTTAAAAACTAGCTTGTAAGAAATATATATAAAATGTACTATGTCATTCTATCAACCAATATTAATAGCTATCAATAAATATACAATTGAATCAATTAAATTCTTCAATGAGTTGAATAACATTTTTTACCTCGCGCTCCCTCTAAAATTTTTTTAAGTAAACTCTTATCCTAAATATTCGGCAATATTTCCATTCATTTCTCGATCGGTATAATATATATATTCGTGTGATACTTACTTGAAATATAGAACTTGATAATTTATAAATCAAATGGACTCCAACAAGGCGATTATCTGAATGTCTCACAAAAATAAAATTTTCTATAATTTAACAATTTTTTAATTCTTTTTTTTCTGAATGCACAACACTGAAAATATATTTATATATATATATAAATTCATATATATATATGTATATTCACAAATACACATGTGTATATATACACAATGAATACATATAACAAAATATATCTGCATTTATATATCTAACTCTATATATTTTTATAAACAAAGCTTAGCCTACTACAGTATATGTATTTAACATTGTACATTGTCAGGTATATAACTAGTAATATATATATATATATATATAATAAATATATATATATATATATATATATATATAGTTAAAAATTATATAAGTAAAATATAAGTAAATTAATTTAAGTTTGCTGTAACACGTGTAACTAACATTAAATTAAAGTCAAAATTGTAATGAAAATCAGGCAGAATTATCTGAATTTTGGTATTAATAATTGGCCAATGACCATTGACTTTTGGCCATTGAATTTCAAACACAATTATTAACCGCAAGAGCCAAGAAATATCACATTTAATGTCCACAAAATTGTTTTGTCATTTGAATCTTCTTCTTCTGTTGCGTCCGATTGTATGTCATAAGCTATAGACCAAAATTAACTTGAAGCTATCTTAACAAATTTTATAGATTGAACACACACACACACACACACACACACACACAGACAAGCACACTAATTCAAATATACACTTATCTAGTCAAAATACAGACACACACAAGCACACACACACATACGGTTTTATATATGTATATGTATTTTCAAGCCTGGCATTAAATAAATTCATTTCAAATGCATAACCAAAAATGCTAGACAATGAAGCTACCACGCCCACTGACGCACACTTAGCTACGAATGACGCCCCCATAAGATTTTGATTTGGAATTTGTAAATATGGTCACGTATGTTATTATACTTGTACTCTTACCAATACACACACAGACATATATATATATATATATATATATATATTTATACATTGTTATGTTTATGTTTATGTGCAGCTCAACATCTTACAACAAATTGACTTTTGTATTTTCTCATTCAGAAAATTGTATCGTTCTCACACATACCATTCACACATGTATTAAACTTATATTTATTTATGTATGTTCGTGTGTGTGTGTGTGCGTGTGTGAATTGAGAAATTTGAATTTATATCGAACTTTTGGTTTATATTTGAGAATTTAATTAAATCATTTTATGGCAACTGCCCTGATAAAACTGAATGCCAATTGGCTTCATACGGTTAGATTAAATACTATGTGTATTTGGCTTGAATCATTTTTAAATTAGCCACAAAAGTGTTCTAGTTCAAGCACCCAAGCAACAAATGTTAAAATAAGGTAGTGCACAGCATAGTAACTAAAAATTTGTTAATCTTAACAATTAATTCTTATCCTACTATATATGTAAACACTATTTACTGCGCTCATTATTTTTATTGTTCTATGTTTTCTATCTTCTATTATAAAATCTTAGCAGAGTATAATTAAGAGTATAATTTGATATTTATACCAATATAAACTTACATTTAAGTTAGACTATTCAAAAGAAATAGATGAAGGCTACATTAAGTTTCCCTATGATATACAGGATGTGGACCCTAACACCAATGCAGACTTACTCGAGCACTTTAGAGGTTAAAGATTATCTCATTGGGCAGGTGAGTCGACGGGATATGCGCAAGTTGGACCCGAGAATTACGTCTTATCCTACAAGTATAAAAGTGAAACCGAGCAGTAATACAACATTAAGGCTCGTCCCGATGTCGTTTGCATAGTGACTTTGCCCCGATCAGCTACTACCTAGACACAGGAAATGATCTGGTTACTCGTCAACAATTGGAATTTTTCTGGAGCCAAAAAACAACTATTAGTTGAGCGATTTCACTTCTTTTAGTGAGTTTAAAAAAAGGCCAGCCTAACAGTTGATAACGTTGTTTAGCCCCTTTGCCTTTTTGTAGAAAAGAAGCAAAGCGAAGCTATTGGAAATGTGCTAAATCGAAAAGTATGTAACACATAGAAATAATCATCGCAGACCCCATAAAGTATATATATTCTGAATAAGGATGACAAGTCGAGTTGATCTAGCCCTGTCCGTCTGTCTGTCTGTCCGTCTGTCCGTCTGTATGAACGCCTGTTTCTCAGAGACTATAATAGCTAGAGCAACCAGTATGTGTGTGTATGGCTGTATATGTAGGCAAAGGGGCTCTCGTAGTCGGGTACACTCGACTACAGACTTCTTACTTGTTTTTTTTCAAAGACCTCTATGTGTCATTATATTATAATAGTTATAAGCAAGAAAATTAAATTTGCACCCATCTGGGCATCCAGTTTATTAAATTATGTGGTCGACGTCTTGGGCGAGTTCTAGTCAGCCTTTTGGCTAACCTATTGCTGTGCTTAATAATGCGGCTATTGTAACGACTAGAGTGGAAGTTAATTTGCTGGAACGCTGTGGCAACATTCAGATCACTGTGTAAAGTTTTGTTTTTGACATACCACTCACATCCAGTGATAAGCCTGAGTACTTTGTTTTGCGCTATTTGAACTTGCTTAATTTGGCTACCGCACACAAGGCACCAGGTTTGACAGCCATATATCTAATTTGGTTCAATTATTTGCCAATAGATTGTTACTTTGTTGCTGAGAGATAACTTACTTGTCGGACCCAGTAGCCAAAAGTATTTTCCCACAGCGGCTTGATCCTCGTTTTCAGCACTCTGATATGAGCTGCAAAACAAAGCCTCCTGTCCAGAATAATTCCTAGATACCTTGCTTGATTTGCCTGCTCGACAGGCACTTCATCTAGCATTATTGCTGGCGGTGTGTTTCTTTTGAGTGTGAAACATACGTTCGCACATTTGCCTTTATTAATGGCAATATTCCAACGTCTTGCCCATTCTTCAAACGATGCTGCATACTCTTGCAACCCATCTGCAGCCTCATACTCGCACCTTGCCCTATACGTGACGCACACGTCATCAGCGAACGTAGCCAGCATTATATCGCTTGGTTCAATACCTAGATCAAAACACTTCCTTGAGGTACGCCCGTTTTTGTGTGTGAAACCGCACAACAAACACATGTTGAAGTGTAGTGTGACCATGGTATAAAAAAGATAAGCATCAAAATATGGACAAAATTGCAAAGAAATTTAGTTGGTAAAGTAAACCATTTTCAAATAAAAATTGTGTCTTTGAGAACCTCGTATTCCTTAATAAACTTTATTACAAAAAAAAAAAAAAAATAAAAATTGTAAATAACTGATAAATTTTTTCGTAAAAATCGAGTTGTAAGAATAAATAAGAAAAAAGTAGGAGAGTCCTTTACCTATAGACACAGTCATACACACACATACTCACACATTCTACACGCAGTTTAGGCCATTTCGAGCGCTATTTTGCCCCCCGTGCTCCATAATAAGCAGCCTAACAAACTTGCTATAAAACTGTTACCTAGCAGGAGAAAAAGAAGAAGACGCCTCCTTCAGATTCACCCGACTGATCTAGCTAGTTGCAACTGGCTTAATAAAAGAAGAAAAATAAAAATAAAATAAAAAAAATAATTATAAATATATTCAATAAACACAATCAATAAAAGTCTATCCAATAAAATTCTTTTGAGTAGTTACTGCCTACATAAATAATAATGTTAAATAAAGCTACAAACATGTAACAGTAAAATGTATATATAAGTATTAAGGTAGCTAATAAAGGAAATAAAAAAAAATAGAAATATGAACAAAGAATTGGGAATAAATGTGAAGTAAAAAAATGACATTTAAAGCAATGACAATATGAATTTAGAATCCACTCAAATTTCTTGTAATTCCCAATTGGTTATACCCAAATACTGAATAACCGACTATTGTTTTCCTCTATATGTTAAGGTTACTTTGGTTTACCTTTATAAGTTTCCTTTAATTTAATTCACGTGGTTTTTATTATATTTAAGTGCCTTCTTTTTTTTTGTTGTTAAGAACATTTGAAATTTACGCGTACCGCTCATACTATTGAACTTATAGCCTATATTAAGACCCACTAAGTTGCTAATAACAATGCGGGCTGATGCCTAGATAGATAAAGTTATAGGAATAGTTTTAATAGTGAATAGGGGTATCCGTCGGAAACCTAGTTTTTAGTCCCTTTGCCTTACAAGAAGAGCAAAGGCGGAACTAAAGGATTTGTGCAAAATCGAAAAGTATTTTTGAATTTCCTCCCCTGACCCCCGCAAATCGAAAAAAACGAATATTAAGTACAATTTTCAACCGATTGTAGTTTTTTTTCATATTTTTTCACACTTCATACATAAACTATTTTTTATCTACTTTGTGAATTTCGTTAAGATTGAACAATAAGCACAGAAGTTATACAACATTAAGTTATATGAGTGATAGATGGGAGGGGGCTGAAAGACGCGCGAAATATCGTGTATTTCTTTGTGTATGTGTGCGTATGTGTGCAGTGGCGGCGCAAGACATAAATTTGATGTGGGCAAAACAGATTTCGCGAGGCCCTGTTCTGTGGCGACCTGAAGACGGATTTTATAAAATAATAAAAATATAAAATATTTCACAACAAAGTTCATTTATCAGGGATGCCATATTGACCTGGAGCGAATTGCCAGATCGCTCAAAAACTTTCACGGTGCCACAGACACTTATACCCTATTTAGACTGCCGCACATGCGACTTTTTTCCGTTAAAATGAATATGCGGAATGGTTTGCCATTAGAAACCAGTGGATAGAAGAACATACTGGGTTCACTCCCATGTATTTTTTCGTTCTCTTTAGAACAGCGCCACCATCTATACAGGTTGGAACTAATGCTTTCCCCTGCCCCCGCAGCCTCCTCCAAAAACAGATATAATTGAAGAAATAGTTGATGTAATTAAGCAAAATTTTTCACTTTTACATCAAAATTCGAAAATAAATTCAAATTTCATAGTAATATTAAAATTTTTTCAATTTTTCTTTGGAATTTGAATACATTTCCAAATTTCAAGGAACCAGTGGACAATTTTATACTTGGCCCCTTGTACCGCAAGGCCGTAAGCGGTGGCCCACGTCGCCCACGCCTAACGCCGCCTCTGTATGTGTGGTATTTCTGTGTATCTAAGCGAACCATCTCTCGTATCAGGGTTCTCTCGACTACAGATTTCTTACTTGTTTTTATTCATTTTTTAGCAACCTTAATTCTTTTGTTACATACTTGCAACTTATAATATAGTAGAAGTAAATACTATTATTATTATTATTATATATATAATAATGTTATTTTGTGTTAGAGTTTAAAGTTTTTAACAATTTTTATTTTTTTTTATTTTGAGTATTTTATATTTACTGAAAAGTTTATGAAACTATTTGTGAAGTCAAAACGCCAAAACCTCAAAGGAATAAATACCTTTGAGATAGATTGGCTAAGATTCTGATGAGCTTTCTAATACAATGTCCCAGTGCAATGAATCGGTGCTAAATCGGTGAAGATTTAAATCTACCCACAGTTCAAAGGATAAGCGAAATAACTTATATGGACACCAGGACATGCAGCAATAATAGGAAATAAACAAGCAGATACAGTACTCAAATATGCAAAGAGAGCACCGTTACTCCTGCACCTTCATGCTTCAAACATGTCATGAACTAAGAACAAATATGCAACAATAGACATCAGATATAGAGTAAATCTAACGCATGAATATTGCCTTTAGGACAACTAGCTCCAGTCTGTACATACTGCAACACAAGCACTTTTACAATTTAACTTCATCTCTCATGCAATTGCAATTAAAAATTGATCATTTATAAATAGCTTTATTAAATTAAACGGCCTAAAGGCATTAGTAGCTCTGGCTATACAATTATTGTTCTAAGCACTTACGCTTAATAACTAAATAAATATATTATTATTAATAGAATATATCAATAGAACAAATTCGATCCTTATAAACAGATTAAAACCGTAAGATTAATGCAATATTTATTATCAGTTGATCATTTTCGAACATCTTTAATAACAAAATAAATACTACGAGAAAATACCTTTCAAAGCTTTCGATAAGAATTTTCATTTATTTATAATATATAGAGGGTACTATATATTATAGAATAATGAATTATATCCTACCTATCCTCTAACGATGCGGCCGTTTTTATTAAAATATAAATAAATAATATTGCAATTTACTTAAATTAATTTCTTCTAACAACAGCGAATAATCTAGTTCAAAAAGTATTAATATATTGAAAGAAGTGAATGGATTATCATACTGAAAAAGTAATAAAAAGGATACAAGATTATACAGGATTGTTAATGAATCTTAACTGGAATAAATAAACTACTGAGAAACAGGTGTTCATACAGATGGACATGGCTAGATCGACTCGACTTCTCGTCCTGTTCCAGAATATATACACTTAATGGGATCTCCGATGATTTCCACCTGCTACACACTTTTCGATTTTGCACAAATCCATTAATTCCCTTTTGCTCTTTTTTAAAGCAAAGGGACTAAAAAATTTATTAAATTAACCAATATACAATTATTGTTCTACGCACTTACTCTTAATAAATAAAGAAATACATTATTATTTGAAGAATGTATCAATTGAACTAGTTTGATCCTAATAAACAGATGAAAATTTTAAGGTTAATAAACATTAGGTTAGGTAGAGAATAAAGCCAACAATAAACATAGAAGAATGATCTACTTTGAAAGAGCAAAGATAAGTGCTACAGCATAGAAAAATTTATCCAGAAAAAGTTGCAGGACAACGGGCGAGTGATAGCTTAACTAAAACGTTGACTGGATAGATAAAGAAGAAATCGACAAATTCATACCTAAATTGCGGAAAAAAAATTTCCGTTGCGCGCACCTTTTAGCACCCCACGCTCTATAGCGCGGTACTGAATGTTGTATAGCATCCGTGTTTATTAAAAATAGTACCTTATAATCGGTTTTTTCAAATTACGGGGGTCAACATAACGAATCTAGATGCCAAATTTCGTTGCTCTAGCTCTTATTTTGCGCGCACTACTATAACCCCCCCCCCACCAGGGGAACAATAACGCAACTTTTGATGATCTATAACTTCCGAGATTTTTGATCAATCTTACCCAGATTCACAACATGGATCAAGAATGCTCTAATTATGATGTGTGTCAAAAATAAATTTGATCGGTTGAAACTGTACTTAATAATCGATTTTTTTCGAATTGCGGGGTTCAGGGGAGGAAATTCAAAAATCAAAAGCAAACTCGTATAACCTACGAACATAACGAATCTAGATTTCAAGTTTGGTTGCTCTAGCTCTTATAGTCTCTGAGAAACAGGCGTTCATACGGACGGACAGACAGACGGACAGGGCTAGATGAACTCGTCTTGTCGTCCTGATTCAGAATATATATACTTTATGGGGTCTCCGATGATTATTTCTATGTGTTTCATACTTTTGGATTTTGCACATTTCCAATTGCTCCGCTTTGCTTCTTTTTTACAAAAAGGCAAAGGGGCTAAAAAGGCATAAAACTAATATTGTACTACATTGTATTGTTAATGAACCTTGTCTGGAATATATACACTTCAATTAAAATAAAAATTAAAATAAAAATTCAATAACATAAATAGATCTTGTTAATTATTATCATAGGAAGACACAGAAACTTTAAACAATTACCTCAAACAAGGACGAGGTCAGGCGTCATCCATAGATCCTTTAGAGCTAAATAATAATTATCTAAAATCTAAGTTTTTACATCGGTTTCTCATATCATTAAATTATCAGGGCCGCTGTGGGAAAATATTATTGGCTTCTGTGTTCGAAAACAAATTATCTCTCAGCAACAAACTCACCATTTACAGGCAAATAATTGCACCAATTTGGATTTATGGCTGTCAAATTTGGGGGCTTGCTTGCGATAGCCAAATAAAAGTTATCCAAATAGCTCAAAATAAAGTGCTTAGGCTTATCACTGGATGTGAGTGGTATGTCAGAAACAAAACATTACACAGTGATCTGAATGTTGCCACAGCGTTCCAGCAAATTAACTTCCACTCTAGTCGTTACAATAGCCGCATTATTAAGCACAGCAATAGGTTAACCAAAAGGCTGACTAGAACTCGCCCAAGACGTCGACCACATAATTTAATAAACTGGATGCCCAGATGGGTGCAAATTTAATTTTCTTGCTTATAATTATTATAATATTCTGACACAAAGAGTTCTTTGAGCACCTCGTATTCCTTAATACAAAACAAGTAAGAAGTCTGTAGTCGAGTGTACCCGACTACGAGAGCCCCTTTGCCTACATATACAGCCATACACACACATACTCATACATACACACAGTTCTGCACGTACTTGGCCATTGCGCGCACCTTTTAGCCGCCCACGATCTATAGCGCGGTATGTAATGTTCTAAGACTACCGTGTTTATTGTTAAATTTTAGCCAAATTCACAACGTAGATAAAGAATGCTCTACTTAATATGTGTGCAAAAAGTAAATTTGATAGGTTAATTACATCAACTATTTCTTCAATTATATCTGTTTTTAGCCCCTTTGCCTTTTTTGTAAAAAAAGAGCAAAGCGGAGCTATTGGAAATATGCAAAATCCAAAAGTATGTAACACATAGAAATAATCATCGGAGACCCCATAAAGTATATATATTCTGAATCAGGACGACAAGACGAGTTCATTTAGCCCTGTCCGTCTGTCTGTCCGTCCGTCCGTCCGTCCGTCCGTCCGTATGAATGCCTGTTTCTCGGAGACTATAAGAGCTAGAGCAACCAAACTTGAAATCGAGATTTGTTATGTTCGTACGCTGTACAAGTTTGTTTTTGATTTTTCATTTCCTCCCCTGACCCCCGCAAATCGAAAAAAACGATTATTAAGCACAATTTTCAACCGAGCAAATTTATTTTTGGCACACATCATATTTAGACCATTCTTGATCGATGTTGTAAATCTGGTGAAGATTGATCAAAAATTTCGGAAGTTATAGATCAGCAAAAGTGGCGTTTTGGGCTCCGGGGGTATAGTAGTGCGCGCAAAATAAGAGCTAGAGCAACGAAATTTGGAACGTAGATTTGTTATGTTCGTACGCTATACGAGTTTGTTTTGGATTTTTCAATTTCCCCCCCTGACCCCCGCAATTTGAAAAAAACGATTATTAAGCACAATTTTCAACCGATCAAATTTATTTTTGGCACACATCATATTTAGACCGCTCTTGATCGATGTTGTGAATCTTGGTAAGATTCGTCAAAAATCTCGGAAGTTATAGATCAGCAAAAGTGGCGTTTTGGGCCCCGGGGGGGTAATGTAGTGCGCGCAAAATAAGAGCTAGAGCAACGAAATTTGGAACGTAGATTTGTTATGTTCGTACGCTATACGAGTTTGTTTTGGATTTTTAAATTTCCCCCCGTGACCCCCGCAATTCGAAAAAAACGATTATTAAGCACAATTTTCAACCGATCAAATTTATTTTTGGTACACATCATAATTAGACCATTCTTGATCGATGTTGTGAATCTGGTGAAGATTGATCAAAAATCTCGGAAGTTATAGATCAGCAAAAGTGGCGTTTTGGGCCCCGGGGGGGTATAGTAGTGCGCGCAAAATAAGAGCTAGAGCAACGAAATTTGGAACGTAGATTTGTTATGTTCGTACGCTATACGAGTTTGTTTTGGATTTTTCAATTTCCCCCCTGACCCCCGCAATTTGAAAAAAACGATTATTAAGCACAATTTTCAACCGATCAAATTTATTTTTGGTACACATCATTATTGGACCATTCTTGATCGATGTTGTGAATCTGGTGAAGATTGATCAAAAATTTCGGAAGTTATAGATCAGCAAATGTGGCGTTTTGGGCTCCGGGGGGGTATAGTAGTGCGCGCAAAATAAGAGCTAGAGCAACGAAATTTGGAACATATATTTGTTATGCTTGTACGCTGTACAAGTTTGTTTTTGATTTTTCAATTTCCTCCCCTGACCCCCGCAATTTGAAAAAATCGATTTTCAGATACAATTTTTAACCGATCAAATTTCTTTTTCGCACACATATTAAGTAGACCATTCTCCATCTACGTTGTGAATTTCGTTAGATTTGAACTATAAACACGGAAGTTATACAACAATAAGTACCGCGCTATAGAGCGTGGGTGGCTAAAAGGCGCGCGCAATGGCCAAGTACGTGCAGAACTGTGTGTATGTATTAGTATGTGTGTGTATGGCTGTATATGTAGGCAAAGGGGCTCTCGTAGTCGGGTACACTCGACTACAGACTTCTTACTTGTTGGAACTATAGCTGTGGAGGAGGCTGCGTGGGCAGGGGAAAGCATTAGTTCCAACCTGTATAGATGGTGGCGCTGTTCTAAAGAGAACGAAAAAATACATGGGAGTGAACCCAGTATGTTCTTCTATCCACTGGTTTCTAATGGCAAACCATTCCGCATATTCATTTTAACGGAAAAAAGGCACCGTGAAAGTTTTTGAGCGATCTGGCAATTCGCTCCAGCTCAATGTGGCATCCCTGATAAATGAACTTTGTTGTGAAATATTTTATATTTTTATTATTTTATAAAATCCGTCTTCAGGTCGCCACAGAACAGGGCCTCGCGAAATCTGTTTTGCCCACATCAAATTTATGTCTTGCGCCGCCACTGCACACATACGCACACATACACAAAGTTGTACACGCTGTTTAAGCCATTTCGCGCGGCTTTCAGCCCCCTCCCATCTATCACTCATATAACTTAATGTTGTATAACTTCTGTGCTTATTGTTCAATCTTAACGAAATTCACAAAGTAGATCACAAAAAATATGAAAAAAAACTACAATCGGTTGAAAATTGTACTTAATATTCGTTTTTTTCGATTTGCGGGGGTCAGGGAGGAAATTCAAAAACACTTTTCGACTTTGCACAAATCCATTAGTTCCGCCTTTGCTCTTCTTGTAAGGCAAAGGCACTAAAAACTAGTTTTCCGACGGATACCCCTATTCACTATTAAAACCATTCCTATAACTTTATCTATCTAGGCATCAGCCCGCATTGTTATTAGCAACTTAGTGGGTCTTAATATAGGCTATAAGTTCAATAGTATGAGCGGTACGCGTAAATTTCAAATGTTCTTAACAACAAAAAAAAAGAAGGCACTTAAATATAATAAAAACCACGTGAATTAAATTAAAGGAAACTTATAAAGGTAAACCAAAGTAACCTTAACATATAGAGGAAAACAATAGTCGGTTATTCAGTATTTGGGTATAACCAATTGGGAATTACAAGAAATTTGAGTGGATTCTAAATTCATATTGTCATTGCTTTAAATGTCATTTTTTTACTTCACATTTATTCCCAATTCTTTGTTCATATTTCTATTTTTTTTTATTTCCTTTATTAGCTACCTTAATTCTTATATATACATTTTACTGTTACATGTTTGTAGCTTTATTTAACATTATTATTTATGTAGGCAGTAACTACTCAAAAGAATTTTATTGGATAGATTTTTATTGATTGTGTTTATTGAATATATTTATAATTATTTTTTTTATTTTATTTTTATTTTTCTTTTTTTATTAAGCCAGTTGCAACTAGCTAAATCAGTCGGGTGAATCCGGAGGAGGCGTCTTCTTCTTTTTTCCTTCTAGGTAACAGTTTTATAGCAAGTTTGTTAGGCTGTTTATTACGGAGCGCGGGGGGCAAAATAGCGCTCGAAATGGCCTAAACTGCGTGTAGAATGTGTGAGTATGTGTGTGTATGACTGTGTCTATAGGTAAAGGACTCTCCTACTTTTTTCTTATTTATTCTTACAACTCGATTTTTACGAAAAAATTTATCAGTTATTTACAATTTTTATTTATTTTTTTTTTTTGTAATAAAGTTTATTAAGGAATACGAGGTTCTCAAAGACACAATTTTTATTTGAAAAAGGTTTACTTTACCAACTAAATTTCCTTGCAATTTTGTCCATATTTTGATACTTATCTTTTTTATACCATGGTCACACTACACTTCAACATGTGTTTGTTGTGCGGTTTCACACACAAAAACGGGCGTACCTCAAGGAAGTGTTTTGATCTAGGTATTGAACCAAGCGATATAATGCTGGCTACGTTCGCTGATAACGTGTGCGTCACGTATAGGGCAAGGTGCGAGTATGAGGCTGCACATGGGTTGCAAGAGTATGCAGCATCGTTTGAAGAATGGGCAAGACGTTGGAATATTGCCATTAATAAAGGCAAATGTGCGAACGTATGTTTCACACTCAAAAGAAACACACCGCCAGCAATAATGCTAGATGAAGTGCCTGTCGAGCAGGCAAATCAAGCAAGTTATCTAGGAATTATTCTGGACAGGAGGCTTTGTTTTGCAGTTCATATCAGAGTGCTGAAAACGAGGATCAAGCCGCTGTGGGAAAATACTTTTGGCTACTGGGTCCGAAAAGTAAGTTATCTCTCAGCAACAAAGTAACAATCTATTGGCAAATAATTGAACCAAATTAGATATATGGCTGTCAAACCTGGTGCCTTGCGTGCGGTAGCCAAATTAAGCAAGTTCAAATAGCGCAAAACAAAGTACTCAGGCATATCACTGGATGTGAGTGGTATGTCAAAAACAAAACATTACACAGTGATCTGAATGTTGCCACAGCGTTCCAGCAAATTAATTTTCACTCAAGTCGCTACAATAATCGCATTATTAAGCACAGCAATAGGTTAGCCAAAAGGCTGACTAGAACTCGCCCAGGACGACACCTAAAAAGACGTCGACCTCATAACCTCATAAGTCGAATGCCCAGAAGGAGACAAATTTGATATTTAATTATGTTTAATAAGCTACACCTTAGTGGTTAGCTGGTGCGCCCAATTGGGTTTAATTTATTGATAAAATGGACACAAAGAGGTCTTAGGACCTCGGCTTCCTTAATAATAATAATAATAAAAAAAAAAAAAAGGTCCTGCTTTGAACACAAAAAATACATCTAGATATGAAGAGGATATTTAAATATATAGATACAGCTCTGCTTACGGTGCAAGTACGTTCCCGAGAAGGTTTAACTTACTTATACCGGAATTTCGCGGTTATCGGATGGAGACCACCGCAACAAGGATTAAAACGATATTTGTTGCTCTTGTGGTTTTGTTTAGGTATTGAAACTCCACGAATTTTAGAATTATTTGCACTTATTCTTGGAATCTATGCTCAATCTGATAAATTATCGCGAGTGGAGATCTCAGCAATACTTCAAGTAGCCATTAACCTTTTTCCGTGTTTGCTGAAGAGCCATATTGTGCGTAAATATCTGAAAAACTTGGATGATACGAAGTGCATTCTGGATAGATTGGATGAGGGTATACGAAGTGCTAGTGATCAATGGAAAGTGCACAAGGCAGTAGCTCGAGCTAATTACATGTATTTGATATACTGCATTATCTACAGTAACTATGTAATGGTCGTAGTTATATCCGGAGTAATCAACGGGCAACCGCCTTGGTTAATATATAATCATTTCATTGATTGGCGCGTTGGAGTTATCAACTTGTGGAAGCAAATATTCTTTGAATTGACTCTCGGGATTCCAAGTTGCGTGGTCGGTGTAATCCTTGATGCATATGGGGTAGTTTTTCTTATTATAATTCGCGCCCATATCGATATTCTGATGGATCAGATTCGTCGATTACGTAGAGATCCCGATAAAACTGAGGCTGAATCATACGAAGATCTTGTTGCGTGCATCAAATCCTACAAGCTGATCTTAAAGTAAGTTAACCACCAGATAACCTCATGTGAAGTTTGAGTATCTTTTCTTCCAGATACTGTGAATGCATGAGACCAGTATTCTCTCTTACTACTTTTACACATTTTATTGTTGTCGGATCAGTATTGGGAATGAGCTTGGTCAACATTGGAGACTTTAGTGATATATTGCAAGCAGTTTCCTCGATTGTATACTGTGTCTCTGTGTGCATGCAATCTTTTCCTTTTTGTTACCTTTGTGATAGACTTGGTCAAGATTCTGATGACCTTTCTATTACAGTAGCTCAGTCGCTGTGGATAGATGCTGAACCTAGATTTAAATCTACTCTGTTGATTTTCATGCATCAGGTTCAAAATCCAATTAACTTTACTGCTGGGTACATTATTCCCATCTCGATACATAGCAACATTCAGGTTTTAACATATATATATAAATAGATTACAATATTGTTTGGTTTTAACTTATCTCTGTTTATAGGTGGCCAAATTTGCTTTCTCCGTATTGACGATTATAAATTAAGTTCTGCATCAATCACATCCAATCCGAAGTCCTTATATATTTAAATTAAAATAGAGATCCCCTCGTGGACTTTCTCTTTCCTGAGTCAAGAAATCATTATGCTAAAAGCATATTTAGCATATACACATTCCAAACTTAAATTAAGTACAAGGAGTTAGTATATAGCTTTTTATTTATTATTAAAGATATTTTGTTTTTTTATACAAATAATATATCGAGTTGCTTACAGAATAATATATTATGTGTCATATTAATTATAATTTTGCCCAGTGGCATGGCCTAAAAACAGAAGGCAGATGAAGGGAATCTTGCAGAAAATGGCGTTCAAACTGTAACGATTGGAACTAACGGTAACACCCGATGGAAAAGTTATTTTCCAGTTTATTTATTCGGATAGCACTTTCTCAACAATTCACGAAAAATGCGATAAAAAAAAAAGAAAAATAATATTATGAACACTATATAAAATAAAATTATACAGTTTATAATATTAAAGGAAACTTATAAAGGTAAACCAAAGTAACCTTAACATTATAGGGAAAACAATAGTCAATAATTTGGAATTTGGATATAACCGATTGGGAATTATAAGTAATTTTTATTTGATTGTCATTCATGTTGTCATTGCATTGTTGCCTTATATTTTTATTATTTGTTCATATTTCTATTTAGTTACTCTGAAACACTTTGGTAGTTTGATTAAGTGCATTGAGTTACTGCTACAACGTTCGAGTTCTCGGGTTCGAATCATGATTAAGGAATCTATATGTAAAGTTATGAAAACATATTTAAATTTTAAATAAAATTATATTTTATCAGATAGAGTTTCAATTTATTTATATCTATTTAAAGCACTTCTTTATTTAAACCACATCTTTTTGTTAATTAACTTTATTGAATTCGTATACAAAAATATATGAAGAAACAAGTAAGAAAGCTGTAGTCGAGAGCCCCTTTGCCAACGTACAGTAACGTACACACAAACACACACACAGTTTTCCACGCACTTTTCGCGCTCTTTTTAGGCCACCCTCACTTTATTAGAAGTTACTTCTTTTTGAATAACTTCTGTGTTTCTTATCCAATCTTAAAATGGTCTTATTGCATTTCGATCGGTTAAAATTGTGCTTAATAGTCGATCTTTTTCGTATTGCGAGGTCAGGGGAGGAAATTTTAAAATCTAAAATAATCTTGTTTAACGTACGAAAAGAAGGAACCTCGATTCCAATTGTGTTGCTCTAGCTATAATCTCTAAGAAACAGTCGTTCATACATACAGACGGATTAACGGACATGGATCTCAATTGATTATATCTACCTGATACATATCCATAGGGTTTTAGTTGATTATTTCTACCTGTTACATATCCATTTTGCACAAATCCAATAGCTTCCTTTTTCCTTTTTCAAAGGCAAAAGGCTATTAACAAGTTCTTAACTTCTCTACAATTTTTCAACAATTTCATCACAATCAGTTTAAAGTCAGTTGATGAAGAGGGAAACATGTTATGTTTTCCCAACTAGTAGATACTCACCTTGGTTAGCATAACTTATACATACATATATATATATATATATATATATATATATATATATATAAAAGGGAAGGTTAGTCGTAAGATATGCCTATCATTGCGTCAGAGGAAATGTATCTTTCACGCTCAATTTATTTGTAATGATGTCGACAGCATGTCAGAAGCAGCAACCGCAACAACAACATCAACAACATACTATGTTTTGGGAAGACCTTTTTGCCGGGATATGTTACTAGACACGAAAATAAAATATAACAGAGAGGGACAGAGAGAAGGAAGAAAATAAAAAGCAGTAGCTGAAATATAAAAAATGAAAACGTTGGCAAAGGCAAAGGCGATGGCAATGGCACATTAGTGCCGCAAATCCCAATCATAAAGAGAAAAAGCAACAGAACTTTTCGCGAACGCATTTTTCATGTCAAAATCGTGGCAATCGGCGTGGCAAATGATGTCCTTGGGGGCACAAACAGCTAACATAGAGAAACCCCAAAAAAAACTCTCGAAATGGCCGCATGTGTAACGCTAATGAAATAAACATGTTTATTAGATACAAGTGCTGCCCCATAAGGCCTCTGATCTGTGCTTCTTCTTTCTATTTGCCATTCTGCTGTTTCATACATATTTGGTTCATATTTGGCTCATGGTGCGTATGATTAATATTAAGTGTTAGCTTCCTTGCACCTGTCATCATTGTAATTAATTGAATTATATAACACAAAACGTGCAAACTACAGGCAGACTAAGAGGGAAAGAAGAAAATAGAATGTAAAAGAGTGAAAAACTGTATGGAGGAAAATAGAGGGAAAAATTATAAATTCAAAGGGCATCAAAAATAGCGGAAATGCAATTAAATTGTTCAAGGCAACTGGACAACTGCGACTGCTTCTTAAATCCTAAGCTCCTTCTCGCTTACACCACTGCCTGTCTCTGTCGCACTTGCTGGTGTGTAAGTGTGGCTAAGCGCAAATTAGCAACAGCTAGTTGGCTATAAAGAAATGCCGTTGCATCTCATTCTATGCATACTTTCAACAGACTTTCGTCGAGTGCCCCAGAGAGAGAGTTTATATTATGCTTAATTAAGTTTTTCTGCTAGTCGGCAGCTAGTTTGCTGCAAGAGGCTACTACTTGTATTAGTACTAAAGAGGTGTAAAGTGTAAATGCTCTGCTAAAGTAAGTGGCAAGTGGAGAGACCATAAAGAGCAAAGAAAAATAACAAACTTGTTAGCTGGCAATTGTGATAGATTGTGTGGAGCAATAATCAGTAAGGACAGAGTGCAAAAAGAAGAAGTAGAATATAATGAATATACCAGGTTTGGGTTAAGATATAAAGGGTTAACTGTAGCTTAAGAATTAGAAAACAAAAGTAAGGCTTATTTAAGAGAAACTAAGAAGGATATGTTTAAGTTTGTATCGCAACATATAGAAGCATAAATTTGAACTGATGAGTTCCGTTGAATGGTACAACTATATCCTCCAACTTTACTGCAAGTTCTTTATCTATATTGAACGTGGAAATATATTGAACTGTAAGCATATTAACTTTGTTTTTCTTTTCAATATTATAAGCAAACTGTCCCACTTTATGACAATCAACAAATTCTGTTCTAGTATATAGACAAATATTAAATATGGAATTCATTTATATTATGGCTTCTTAAAAGAATATACCAGCATTATACGCCTATGGCCCAACTGGAGTTTTTGGCACAGGACCCATAAAAAATAATTATTTAAACTTCAAGTTAGTGCTTTCATGAACTAGAATCGGTGAGTATATTAACTGAATATGAAATAAAGTAACAATGCATATTTTCTTATATCTAGCTTCACCTCATCCTTATCCTTAGATGTACCAGAAATAAATGAACAGATCCATTGCGATATCCTATATAAAGCAAGAGAAACTGCCTTAGCTTTTAAGATAAAAGAGAAATCGTTCTCTGTACTGTAAGTACTGGAAGTACACTTCAGATATGAAGCTTTAACAAAGATTTCGTATTCTTCAGACAAAGATATAATACTTCTAATTACTGTCCAACAACTTATAATAGATAAGTTAGTTATTAAGGACTGCACTGGCATCTAAATCTGAAGTACGTTTAAGATCATCAACTTATACTCCTATAAGCTTCTAATAAATCAGGAACATTGTGCTTATCAATAAGATAACTTTAAAGTTTCATACAAAATTGTTTAACAAATTAATTTGTTATGAAAGGATTAAGAGGAAGGACATGAGTAAATCACCTTTTTCTATTAACTTAAATCCATTAGTTCAAAAGGAGCAGCAGCAACTGCAGTTGGTAAACATTCATTCTATAATTTTTTAGCCAGGTTCAGGTATATATATATATATATATATATATTTATATATATGCATTCAGTGTTGCATGCTAATGAGGTTACTGCTGCTTGCATTGAACCCAAAATAGAAATCCCAAAGGATACTTCTTTTCCCAGTGTCTACCCTCGGCAGCAGCAGCGTCATAAGCGCCGCGTTGACTTTCAAATGTGTTGAAAAACGCTGAAAAAGGCTGGCAAACAAACTGACTGACAGACAGATTACAGGATACCAACACACACACACACCCACATAAATTCTACTATATAAATACAGAGTGAGAAGGTAAAAGATAAGTACAGCTAGTTCAAGAGCAAACGAGATAGTAGTTAAAGCGACCAACTAATCAAGGTAATGAAATCAGTTTTATTCCAGCTTTTGCTTCCTTTTTTTCGGTTTCTTTTTTTTTTGTTTGTGAACAAAATTTGTACTTTTTTTATTTTTGCTGAATTACAGAAATGTTGAGGGACTGCAGATACATTTGAGCGCATGTAAATAGAACACGGGCATTTATCAGTAGTTGGCTCAAAGTATTTACCAAACAGCCGAGTAGATGAACTCTGGAATCTGATGTTGTCTGGCCACTGGCTACTCCACCTGAGATAGCCTTTTTGCGGTTAGGCTAATGAGTGGCAGATTCACTGGTAACAGCCTTGTTTGCATATGAGAAATTAAAAGTATTAAAAAAGGCAATAAAGTGTAGAGAAGTAGGGAGAAGTACTAGCAATACACAGGAAAGTTCGTTAATAGTAAATTCTCTAAAGAGCATGCTTAGATGCCAGTAAGGCAACACAAATTAATATATTTGAAAGGGTTTAACAACTTGGCAGTTACCATGTAATATTGCAACATAACATTAATTTAGTAATTGGTCGTGGCTTATTGGAACAGATGTTGCCTCCAGTATTATATAAAAGGTTAAATATATGTTTTTTGAGCTAATAGTTGTATGATTTAAATATAACTTTCGAATATATTTCGAAAAAGTAACATTTTATTGGTAATGCATATCCATGGATAGAGATACCATTCATTACCATGAGAAGAACTCAAAGATCTAAAAGCACTTAACTTTTGGATATATATTTTAAAATTAGAGAATCAAATGATAAGGTTTTATCTAAGTACTATACATTTATAGATGAATACACTAAAAGGGATATATAAATCTCTAGAATGTTTTGCTGTTGCACAGGACACGAACTATTCGTTTTTTCTGTGTTCGCTTGCTCTTTTTGCAGTGCCTGCTATATGAAGGATATATTAAGGATGTTAACTGCTGGTAGGCGACTCGCATTTTCCTCTGGTCAAATAAGCTGCGAATGTATTATATACCATGTATTATATACTACATAATATATATTATATACATATTCCTCGAATATATTATCCCTAGATGCATATTATCGTGCAGATTAATTGCATAGAATTTCTGTCGTAGCTGCCTGTCTTCGCATCGTAAAACATTCTTTTCGAGTATTTTATTGTGAAAAGTTTAGCATTTAATATTTAAGATTTTATTAATAGTAGCGATTTATATGAAACGTCTGAATGCTGTTTCTATATAGAGTAATATCTTTAACTTTATCTGAAAACATCGCTAACCTAAACAGGAATGAACTTCTTACGGTACTATAGCTTTTATATAGATCAAATTGTCTATTCTTAGAAGTGCTAAAAGAGAAACATTAAAATCTCAATTGAAAATTTTATTTTGGATTAAACTTAAGAAAACAAGTAAGAAATTTGTAGTCAAGTCATACACACACACATACACACTTCTACATGCACTTTAAGCTGTTCCACGCGCCGTTTAGCCCAACTCGCTCTATACCACGACACCTAATGCTGGATAGCTTCCGTGTTTTTTATTTACAATTTTTTGATCACCTTTAGCCTCTTACAAGGGCTCTTTGTCTTGATTCTAATTAAGCATAGCAAAAAGATAATTTTGAAAGCATCAAATCCTTACATTTCCAGGGATATAGATCGTGTAGTTGACATTGTCCTAGGAGAATTGAATTAACCAATTGGACAACCAATTGCTGTGCTGATAATGGCGGAACGAAAATTTTAGTTGTTGCCTACATTAAGCTCCATAGTCCTTTATTGTAAGATTCTAAATCAAAACAACGACTATAATAATCATAATAGTATGATAGGTATTAAATATGGTTTTAGGTAGCAAAATCATTAAACTTCTATTGAAGTTTAGTAAGAAGTCAGTTCTACAGATGAAGCCCATCCCCAGTGACCATATCATCATCTTGGGTAATTCAATAAGACATGGCCTCAAACCTTAGCTGTTAACTTGTTGTATTTAATTAAGAAACTTGAGAAATATGTGATGAAATATTGCCATTGTCAGCGCGATAACACCATATCAATGACAAAGCAGAATGGCATGGTAATATGCGCCACAAAGTATGCAACGGTTAGACGTCACAGTTCTAAGCTTAATAGTATATGTATGCAAGCATGCACATACATAGAAACCCTAACTTCTAAGCATATCACATGTATAATACTTGTGTGTATGCGTGTGGGGGAGTTAGCTTTCATTGCCGCCTTTTAGGCACATCGCATAAATTTCATTTGACATAGTTTTTGAAGCAGCGTTTATACCGAAAATGGGTTCAGTTGCAGACTAAGATGCAGACAGACCAAAGCTTATACACACATATACACGCACACAGTGGCAGCTGCACTAAGCTAGACGGTTGTAGTTACAGTTGCACCTCAAGCCATAATTGGTTGCGTCAGTGCATAAGTCACGAGTTCATTCTAGTCCTTCGAGTCCTGCACGAACTGTTGCTATGACGACAAGCGCACACAAGCAGACAAACACACAAACATGTACAAACATGCATTCAAATTCACATTCTCTTTGGCACTTTTCATATGCCTCTGAGTGTCCTTGTTTGTCTGGCAGTATATGTATGTGTGTTCCTGAAAGTATGCATCATTCAAATAGGATAAATGCAAGTCGCCCACTAATTGAATTGCCAACAAGATTTGCCCCTTTTTCTCTCTCTTTCTCTCTCTCTCTCTCTTTCTCTGTTAACAACTGCTCAGGCAATGAAATTTTGGTAATTAATATTTTCAGGTAAGCGGAAATGTTCAACAGACATGTGATGCGACATTGGCTCAACATAAGTTTATCCAACAAGCTAACAAACTTGTTGTTATTCATTGCCTTGTCTCTCAACTGTAATGTAAATTTACTCTGCCTGCTGCACATGCAGTTGGGTTACTGTTTTTGTCGATGCAATCCAGTTTTAGTGGCTAGAACTTTGTTGCACCATTAAAAGTTTAAGACACAATTCACAACAAAATTTGTTTGTTCTATTTTTATATAACAATAGATATATTCGATATATATACATATACTTAACTGACTTATGGCAGTAGCTAATTAGATTTCGTATTCTGCATTAACATTTACAGTTAATAGCATACGATTTGAAAACCTTTGCAAAGGTTTCTTGATTCAACATAAAGTTTATTATGTAGAGAAAATCTACTTGTATCTCAGCTATAAACTCAATCAAAGTTGTTTGCTGCAGCCAACTTCAAGCCTAACTGTAGTAATAGAATTCAACTGTCAAAATAACTGCTTGGCCATAAGTCAATTAGGCAAATTGACTTACCTTATGGTATGGCTTTTACTATGGCATTTCTTGGCCAAGATTGTCGCCTGCTTTTACTTTAGGTCTTTTTTTTGGTAGTTGAAAGAAGGCACTTAACTGATTTGTTTGTGGTCTGTGAACTAAACTTGAAGATTTCTTCACTTCATTTTGCTTAAGAGGCGCCAAAGTGAAAAAGATTTTAATGTGCAGACGACATGATGGAATAGTGGGGGGTGAGGGAATGACGGCGACAGTCAAGGTAAATGCTCAATGCTGATTGAAAGGACTTTAAAAGTTTTGTTCGAGGTTTTTGATTTTTCAATTAATTAACTGTGTATGGCTGTACTTTTATGTGTGTGTGTGGTGTGTGTGTGTCTATGGGATACTAATGTTTGATGTACTTCTTGGGCTTAACTTAATTTGAATGTAACTTTAAGCTAACTCTCCTGTAAGTAAGCTCTAATAATCAGTAAAACTAGATCTAAATTTCGTAAACTTAGATTCAAGTAGGTTTAGGTGTAACTTTATGAGGGGATAGTTAGCTTATTTATAGTAACTATAAGTTAATTTAAAAAGGTGCCACTTAGGTTATGACTAAGTTCATATTACACATTTAGAAACAATCCCCAGAATATTCCTAATACAAATATCATTTGGCTTGTGGAACAAATTGGAATGAATCCACACAAAATTATTGTTCTTTAAGCGACTTTATTTTACTCTGACTATTAATATTTTTGTAACTCTTTTTCAATAGAGCTATTTTAACAGTTAGCGCAACAGTTTGAAGCCTTTTGATAGTCTCGTAACAATTATGAACAGTTCATTGGTTTAAATTCATATGCTTCGTGATCGAATTTCAATGAGTTAATTAAAATTTGCGGGCAACGAAAGTGAAATGTAATCGAGTTGTGTGTGTGTCTGCGTGCGTGTGTTTGTGTGTATGTGTTTCTGTTCACATATTGTAAACAAGTTTTAAATTATTTAAACGAAATGTTTGCCACCGCAATACTCGTTCATGATACAAGGCACTATAACACAGGTCACACATGTCGTATACGTGATGAAATATGCGTTGGATTGGCCACAAGTAAAATTGTCACGTTTTTAATTAAACGTACGCCCAGACAAACAAGAATACAATGACACAACGACACGGCAATAATAATTATCAATATCCGTAATAATAAAAAACAAAATGGAAAATACTAAATCCAAAATAAAATTGTAATTAAAAAAAAATGAAAAGTGATTTGGCTACGTGCATAAAATGGGTAATCCTTTAACAACCTGTTGCACTGGTTTAATTTATACCCAAAGAAAATAATAAATTAATTAAATTAAAAAATGTAACTCAATTCAATTTCTGATTCAAATAAATATTTAGCGCTTTTTCTCTGTTTCCTTAACAGCTTTAAAATAATTTCCAATCTGCCTCCATTTACTTACTTTCAGCTCAGACTTCTATAGTTGACCCAGCTATGCCTTGTATCCTAAATAATTAATTTACCTAACACTCTTTTACCTCAATTTAGTTCTTGTTCCCCTTTTAAGATTTACAGCAGTTCCACTGTCCTCTGGCTCTGATAGTCACTTGAAAAGTATCCAGTGTCCTGTGTCCTGTGTCCTGCGTCCAGTGTCCTGTCTGCACCTGTGACTGTTCTCAGGCTGTCAATTGAGTTTGAAGTTCAATTTGTATATGCTTTAATTTAAGTTATTTAATATGCTTACATTATGTATTAGCTTATAGTACACATATTATTATGAATTGTATTCAATAATAAATAATTCTCATTGGTATAATTTATAATATTTAAAGCTATTAAGTAATTTTAATTGTAATATTTATTTACTTTAATCAGCGAATTAATCAAAAAAATATTTATTTTTCCTTGTCTTTTATTCTGTTTTCCTTTGAAAAGGGAAAAAGGAAGCTTATGGATTTGTGCAAAATCGAAACGTATGTAACAGGTAGAAATAATCTTCTGAGACCTAATAAGGTATATATATTCTTGATCAGGATGACTAGCTGAGTTGATCTAGCCATGTCCGTCCGTCCATCTCTCTCTCAGGGACTATAAGAGCTAAAAATTAAATTTGAAATCTAAATTTGTTATTTTTGTACCCTAGTCAAGTTTTTTTAGATGTGTATGCGTGCCTATAAGTGTGTATGGCTGTGTCTGTGGTCAAAGGGGCTCTCGTAGTCAGGAACACCCGCCTGCAGCTTTCTTACTTGTTAGTTATATTCATTTTCATTTATGTTGTTTTGATTAGTTGCAGAATTCATTTGCTGTAATTATTAATTTATAAAAAATTATTTTAAATACTAACTATTAAATTATTATTCAAGGTTTTAAGTTTTATAAAATTTTTATTTTTTTTTAAATTTATTCATTCAATTAACGATTCTTTTATTATATATTATTAATTAAAATAAATATATGAATTTGTTAACATGATTATAAAGTGCTAAAAGCTAAAAATAATCAGCATTTCGGTATATAATTGAGAGATTATTTTGGAGAGGAATTACCTTTAAGCCGCTTTATTGACAGCTTAAACGGAAGACTGTGATTTACCAAAAACAGAAAGGCAGAAAAGATCTGGCTAAAAAAGAGTTAAATTTGGGATTAAGATAGTCTACTTTATTAAAAATAGAACAGTATAAATTAATTTATTTTCCATTGAGTAATTCAAATTTTAATGAAATATTATAATAAATATGTTTTATTTTTAAAAATAAGCAAAGTAAAATTTAAATAATTTTAAGTTTTTTTTTAAATTATTTATATTGAAGTAAAAAGTAACACTTTTATTCTATGCTCGATAAAAGAATGTGCATTGAGCTTAACTATTCGAAATGACTTTAAAATATTGTGCTTATATTAAAGACAATAACTTAATTGAAAAATGGATTATAAATAAAGGTAAAATATTAAAAGAAAATAAATAAATATTTAAAACAAAAATTGTATTCATAAAATTTAAAATAAACAACTTTAAGTACTTATAAAATCCTATGGGAATTAAAGCTTTAAATTCATGAAATTTATTATAGAATAAAGTTTTTACTAACTTCAAAACGAAATTTAAATCAAGTCTTTCTTAATAGTCCCCTGTTTTGGCTTAGTCTTATTTAGGCCACAACACTTTTATAATCAGCTTAGTCCATTTGAACGCCTAACCCAAACTAAGCCCGGCCAACTGTAAGCCAATAATATCACACACTTGCATGCCTGTAATCCTTGGAAGAAATCAAAATAAAAAAAAAACTCAACGAGCACCCAAAACCTCATACTACCGATGACTCGCAATCCTTACCGCATACTCTCGTCCTGTTGTTGATTTGACAAGTCATTTGCAGGTCGTTGAAAAGGCCAATTAACTGATTTTTTTGTGGCTTGGCTTAAATGGGTGCCGATGTTGGCAAAAGATACAACAATTCAGCACATAAAAAATCATTTAATTATGTCTATCAAATGTCTCACATGTGCGCCTAAAAGCGAGCAACGATAAGTTCTTTTATTACACCTGAACTCTTGTTCCTGTGCCTTTGTCTGTGTGTGTGTGTGTGCATCTGATATGTGGGGTTGATTCTCATTAAAAATGAAAGCGCTACTCATTAACTGTGCCAGGTTACAGACAACCAACAAACAACAACAACAACAACAGCAACAACAACGTGCACAGAACAAACGATTTTTGAGTCGGCAACTTTACGCTCAAACACCCAAACGCACACACACACATACTCACAATTGAACACAATCTTGTTGGTTCTACAAAATACCATGTGTATATATATGTGTGTGTTGTTGTTGCTGTTGTTGTAGTGTAGTTTTAATTACCTTTTGTTGTCGCTGTCGTTGGCCGTCCTCTCGTGTGCGTTTTACTCGTTCGACTCGTTGTTTAAGTAATTGTTTGTCATTAGTTAAAATGTTTTCATTTTGCTTCAGAGAGAAAAAGAGAGAGAGATAGAGAGAGCGTATTAGGCCATCATAGTGTTGGTGGCTACACTGAGCGAAATTTAAGTGTATATTTCAAGCATTTAGTGACTAAAATGAAAATGTTGTTTTAATATTTTTAGCCCCTTTGCCTTTTTTGTAAAAAAAGAGCAAAGCGGAGCTATTGGAAATATGCAAAATCGAAAAGTATGTAACACATAGAAATAATCATCGGAGACCCCATAAAGTATATATATTCTGAATCAGGACGACAAGACGAGTTCATCTAGCCCTGTCCGTCTGTCTGTCCGTCCGTCCGTCCGTCCGTCCGTCCGTCCGTCCGTCCGTCCGACCGTCCGTCCGTATGAACGCCTGTTTCTCGGAGACTATAAGAGCTAGAGCAACCAAACTTGAAATCTAGATTCGTTATGTTCGTACGCTGTACAAGTTTGTTTTTGATTTTTGAATTTCCTCCCCTGACCCCCGCAAATCGAAAAAAACGATTATTAAGCACAATTTTCAACCGAGCAAATTTATATTTGGCACACATCATATTTAGACCATTCTTGATCGATGTTGTAAATCTGGTGAAGATTGATCAAAAATCTCGGAAGTTATAGATCACCAAAAGTGGCGTTTTGGGCCCCGGGGGGGTATAGTAGTGCGCGCAAAATAAGAGCTAGAGCAACGAAATTTGGAACGTAGATTTGTTATGTTCGTACGCTATACGAGT
>JBAMBS010000357.1:0-46463 GCA_037044455.1 Zygothrica quintamaculata | reverse complement strand
TAAAATGTGACTTTCCATTTCTTCTGGTACATAAAATAGCAATCTACCTTTGTCTCCTTTTCTGTATACAAGACCGTTTCTCATCTCGAAAAATTTATCCTCACTTCTTTCTAATAGTTACCTAATTTTGCATACATTTTTATCTCTTCCTCAAAGCTGTTTGACTCCACTATCAAAATATTTGTGCATCTACTGAGTGCGTCTACATCCTGTATTTTGTTGCCTGATCTGTGAACTAGCTCGTAGTCATAGTTTTGTAATTCTAGAGCCCATCTAGCAATTCTAGGGTTTGGTTCGATTTTGTTTAACGTTAAAGTCAGTGAGTTTCAATCCGTGACCACTTTAAAGGTATATCCCTTAAAGGTATATACGAAATCTACGGAGAGTGTTATGGCTAATGTCTCCAGCTCAAAACTATGATACTTTAATTCTGTTTCTGTTGTTCTCTTTGAAAAGTAGAATATTGGATGCAGTATCCCATCATATTTTTTTTGTAACAATACAGCTCCGAAGCACAGAGAACTTGGTATCACAGTGCAATTCGATGTCGTCTCTAGGATCATAGATAGCTAACACAGGTGATTGCACCAACTTCTTTTTCAAAGTTGAAAAACATTGCAATTCGTTTTGTCTGAACGCAAACTGCTTATATTTTTTTAAAAGATCATACAGTGAACATAGTCTTAAAAAGCTTTGAACGGCATGTACTTTATCTGGAATTAGAAAATTGTTAATTGCCTCTATACCTTTGTCATTCGCACGTATGCCATCCTTTGTTATAATAAACCCTAAGTATTTTATATTTGAATACATAAATTCACACTTATTCATACGTAATTCAAGTTTATTCCGTACCATTCTTCTGAACACTTCTCTTAAGGTATCTAAATGCTCATTCATGTCTTTGCTCGCTACCATGATGTCATCCATATATACTATCACCTTGCTTTCTCTTATTAAATCCTCGAAAATTTTATTAACAAACCTTTGAAATACAACCGACGCATTTTTTATCCCCATTGGCATTCTTAGAAATTCATATTGCCCAAGGGGCATGACAAAAGATGTGTACTTTATGGATTCTTCGTTAACAAAAGACATGGAAATAACCATTCTTCAGATCTAGTTTGGAGAAAATCGTTTTGTTGACTAATTTGTCTAGCAAGTTATCTATCAAGGGTAGTGGGTACTTATCCTTAATTAACATTTTGTTTAGTTTCCTGAAGTCTATGCATCGCCAGTTTTCTTCTTAACTAACACTATCGGCAAAGCATATTTAGAGTCACTTGGTCGTATGATACCCTTCTCTAAATTGTCGTCTAACATGATATAAGACAGTCGTCTAGGTAAGCAACTAAATAGTTTATAACTGTCTAAAGATATTTTCATTTCACATCTGATTTCCGGTGTATCTGGATTTTTTGCATCTATGTAAGTATTTGTAAACATTTTATTAAACTTATTTTTTGTTTCATAGTTGCAATTTTTTCCATATTTATAGTCTATAGACTGATCTTCCACTATGTTTATTAACAACATCTGTTTATCAAATGATTATGTTTGTCTACTATCATAGTTTTTTATTTTGTCTACTACTGTCTTTTCTGTAACGGTTTCAGTGCCAACTTCCTCTTCCCTAATGCTATACTTCCTATAGTTCCTATTTCCTCTGTATTGTCGTTATAGACTGCTGTGGAATATGTAGCGTCGTCCAAAATATCCATGTTTATGCTCAAACCACAAGCACTCATAAAATCTCTTCCGAAAATAACATCATGACTCATAGACTCATCGGTAACGACAATTAATTCAAAATAAACATTTATTCTTTTAATTAGCATATAACAAAATGTTTTCCCAATTACATTAAGCGGACTTCCATTTAGTCCATAATAAGAATTAAAAACTGATTGTAATTTTATGACTTTTGGCATGAATGATTTTTTAACAAAAGAAATTGCGCTGTCGGAGTCTATGAGGCATTCTGTAAATAGGAAAAGTTTAGGGTATTGTTTAAAATAAATTTTGAATTTTCTTACGTAAATGTTTACACCCTTCGTATCTTTCTTCTTTGGGCATTGACCTATAAAATGGTCCATCTCACCACATGCGAAACATGATCCCGCACTTCTTTTCGGCTTGCGGCAATCCACAGCGAGGTGACCCTTAGAATTGCAATTGAAACAGCGCCGCTCATTGCCGTTTGGATTCGATGCTGCTGTTGGTTGCATATCGTTGATTCTAGGCTGGTACTCACGAAGACGTATACCCATAAATGCTCGGCGCTTGGTTTCGCAAGCTTTCTTCCGGAATCCCATCGATAATGTGTTTCATTAGCTCCTCCTTGTCGATGTTGATGGCTTGAGATAAGACTAATTTGCCCTCGAGAAACTCCGAAAACTCTTCTGCAAATCGCCAGTTACGTTGCTCGAATTTCCGCCTTGCGCCTGCTTTTGAAGTTTTTGTGCTGAAAGCCAAATCAAGTTGATCGCAAAAGTTTTCCAAGTTCTGGTTAATGCGATTTAGTTCAGCATGTAGCCAACGCTGAGCATTTCCTTTAAGTTTTGCTACTAATAGCATCCGTATGACATCGTACTCTGCCAACGCTTCATGGGCAAGCGCGAAACACATTGGCGACTCGCTGATGGCTGATGGAGTTCTTGGAAACTTTGCGGAGTTCTTGTTGTCGAACGTGCCGTTGCTTCCGCATAATTTTTGTAGCAAACTCTTGTACTCATGTACCTCGGCCTGGTGTCGTTTTACTTGTTCCGGTTTATTGTATAATGTTCTACTGAGGTAGTACACGATTTGTTATATTGCAACTTCACAATTTATTCTTTATTTAACAACACGACCGTCTCTCTTGCCTTTCATACAACGACTGATTCTTATTACTTATCTTAAATCTTATGCGAGCTTAAAATCTACCCCAACTAACTACAAGTTAACCGATCGAAAGAGAGTCGGCTTGCCAACGAAGTTGAGATTGCTCACCGAGAGAGCCGTTTGTTTGATTGTGTTATTCGTCTCTGTCTGTACGTCTCTGTCCTGCTACATTTTTGCTTGGTTCCCTATTGTTAAATTTTGTGGGCTTAATTTACGCTTAATTTGTATGTAGCGATCCATGCCAGCCTGTATGGTAGAGACTTTATTTGTTGACAATGCAGAGAGCGTTGCTGACTTAGTTGTAGCCGACGAATCAAGTTGTTGTTGTTATGGCGCTCGTGTTTGAGAGAGCAGTTACAGTGCTAGTTACAGTTGGAGTGCATGGTACTTTCGTATGCACTTGTTGCGGGGTGGGGTTCGGCAAGGGAAAAGTGCACTGTTCGCTCACTAGCGTGTTGTAAGTTGTTGGGATTGACGGTGAGCAAGACCGCGCTCTGTCGATTGTTGTTGGTACGTTTAAAGAACGCGAGGTGAGCGACGTCGTTTGCATAGCACTAATTTTGGCGTTTTCCGCGGGTTCAGTAGATACATATGAAAAGTACGCGTTGCTATGCTGCTTAGAGAGACGGCGTTTATCTTTTTCTTTTTGACGCATGGCCCAAAACATGGTGTTGGCTCATTGTTTTGTGCGCTATCAGCGCTATTACCGCTTCAGCACACAAGAAATAAGTGTTAAGGTTTTTTTTATTTATTTTTATTTGATTAATAATTTAATATTTCGCGAAGTAAAGAAAACACGTCTGTACTCGCCAACGGCTGATGAATGATACATCTAAGGAGGATATTTTTCTTTGGGTTGATCCCCACAATGTATGCTTGTCATTGAAGTCTCCACCAATGATAAACTTAGGCCCTAAGTTCTTAAGATGTTGGGTTAGATCTGCTTGAAAAATTGTGTATCGTGGAGGCAAGTAGGCTGCGGCAATAGAGATTTTCCCTGTAGGAGTTATTAATGACGTCATACCCAGGGATGGAGAAGTATGATATACTAGTGAATTGAGTCTCTGATTCGAGTATTACGTCAACTTGGTGTGTGTTGCAATAATGCTCAACTTCAGGCTTGCTTTTATACAAGCCGTTCGAATTCCATATAACAAATTGTGTATTTATGGACATTGGGTATTCCTCTGACTGGAGAACATGGCCATTAATATGTCTCTGTGTTGGTTGAATATGGAGCTCATAATGTTCTCCAATCACTTCATCAATCTGCTCTCAATTTCTGCTTCGCATCCCTGGTGGCCCTGATTGGTGGATCTGTGATTGCTATTTTGTTGTGCTGTACCACCCCTGGCGATGTTGGCATAGGTGTTATATTGCATTGCGGGCTGGCTGGCAGTGGCTCAGGTGGCTGGGTATGGCTGAGGTGCCAGCCTAGGTGCTGCTACTACCTTAGGTTTCGGCCCAAGCCGCTTCTTTGCCTCTGTGTAGATGCGGCATCTTTTCTAAGAGGCGTTGTGCTCTTCATCACAATTACCATATTTAGGTGGGGCTTCTTTGTTTTTGACACAGTCACGTGAATCGTGCCCTTAACCGCACTTGACACAAGTGAACTGCAAGCGGAAATATCTCCTAGTGTGGCCAAAAGCTTGCCAGCGGTAGCAGTGCATCACATCATCAAATTTTTTGGGCTCCGTTACTGTGACCACAGCATGGCATAGCCTTTTGATTTCAAATGCCATTTTGTTGTTGGTTGCCGTTTTGAGGTTAACGAAAAACATCGACATCGGGATCTTGCTTGATTTTGATACAATTTTTTTGGTACCTAGCACCCTATGTCTTAATTTATCAAGGGCTTCCACAATCTGCGAATTGGTAATTAAGTGATGAAGGCCTTTAATCACAATTCGATATGCTCGGTCCTCCTTTAGCTGGTAGGTCTTAAAAGCCATCTGTGAGTTATTCATGTGAGCAACTAGTTTCCTATATGTGTTGCTATCTTTGTGCATCAGTATTACGTTACCTCCGCCAGTGGCTGGTTGGTGGTCGTCATCTTTGCTTTTCTCAACCTGCAGCGTGGCGAAGCGGTTAGATGTGTTGGGCACGTTAACCGTTTGCTTGCATTTTTTGTTGCTGGTGTTTTTAGCAGACCTTTTTGGGAATTTGAAAGACCCGTTCTCTCCTTCCTGAGTAGAGTCAGACTCCGAGTCGCAACTACTTGTGGCGCTGGAAGTGTTTTCCAGTGACTTGTATTGGCCATTGATAGCAAGTCTTAGTGAATCACCAATATTACCTTTACTTGGGCCCTGCGCACCCTCCGCTGTTTTTGCTTGGGTTTCTTGGAAGAGCTCGGTTTTCATTTGTCCTAAAAGTATGTAGCAAAGCTACACTGAAAAAGGAATTACGCACGCGACTGCAAGCGTACAGCTGAATGGCAAACAGCTGTTTGCCTGACAGCCAAACACATATTGGGCAGCAGAGCCTTAATTTTTCAAAAATTTAATTTTAGTTTTTTATAGGTATTAAGTTAAATTTGGTAATTTCACTTTTCAGTGACACTTAAAAACACTGGTAACAATTTGTGCCACTATTTTGGACTTAGCATCATTAAAATATGTATGCAAACTGAATAATTCACTGGGACAACTTTATAATGCATGCACACACGCCGGAGTTTGACATGCGAATGAATAAATAATAATGATTCAAAAATATATGCCCGAATGCGAGATTCTCTGAACTACAACTTGAATAAACAAAATAAATTTTATGACTTAAAATTATAAATGTAAAAGAAAATAATATTTTATATTATTTTTGACTCTAGTAGAAAAAATCTGACTAATTGATTGAATAATCTGATTAATTGCTGTGTAATATGAAAATTAAATATTATCCAATTACCTTTAATTTTCCATGAAATGCAGAGTGATTTGCCGCCTTGGATAGCACGGTTGCGCATGTGGGACAGCTATGGCACCTATTTACCAATCAAGTCGACCAGTGTGACCACAGGACAACCACCACCTCCACCACCAGTCGCATCATCTGCAGATGGAAGTAAATCGACTTTGTTGAATCAAAGCAACTATGGTAACTATTACTACAGTGCCAGTAATCCCAAACTGAATCGCAATTTGCGCATCAACATTGACAATGCTTGGAATCCAGTGGACACATATATCTACGGTCCCACACAGTCTAGTGTGTTTAATCAGGAGAACAAATATAACGGATATCAGGGAGGTGGAACTGCATCTGGAGGTGGTACGGCATCAGCTGGCAAGCAACTTGGTGGCATTAAAGATAGCTTAAACTATATATCAGGTAGTAAGCCAAGCCGGGATGGAAATGGCGCATCAGCGGCTGCCGTACTGAGCTCAGATAAAAATAATCAAGCCGCTGTTTCCTTAATGACCACTAAAGGTAAACGTCGTCTAATGCTAGAGATTTACGACTATGAGACACCAAAGTTATGCGATCATACTGCTATTGGTAGTGGGGTTAGTGGCAGTAGCGCCTTAATGGGTGGCAACAGACAACGACCTTGCAGCCCCTTGGAAAGTTATGTAAGCTCAGCGAGAGATTTGGTAAGTATTAAATTGATTCAAAAAGAAAAACGACAATTACTAAAACTCAATTAAAGTAGAATATCGTACTTTTAATCTTATGCTAATAGAATACTCACTGACTAAAACATTTCCGAACTATAACATCTGATATAGTTGGCCGTAACAATTTACATTTAGATATCTTCAGCTCTGTCTTAGTTAAAGAAAATGCAATAATTATTTATTATCGAAGTTTATCTTATTTAAATTTAAGTGTATTTATTTATGGAAATATTGGGATAGGCATAACAGTTGTGCATTCACTAAAATATGCAACAGATGCTGCAACGCCCGAATTTCGTTTCATTGCTACATACATTAGTATAATATTCATATTGTATTCATGTACCAATTGGGCAACTGTGAATAAGTGCAGAACTTCAGTGCAGCGTTAGCCCAGAAATTTCATAAAAATATTTAACAAGAGATAAGGACAAGTTCACGTTGTGGCAGAACTAGGTAATAGTGCCTGCACAAAATAAAGTTTAGTGAAATTGTATGTAGTTAAAGTAATTAACAATTAAAATTATTTTCATGCGAAATAGCAATAACAATACAAGCAGTAGTCCAAATATCAGTAGCAAATAGCAATATCAATAACAGCAATCGATCGTTTGCTACTGTTACAACTGTCGTTACTTCCGAAAGCAGTAGTAATAGCAACAAGCATAGAAACAAAATACGACGACTGCATCTGATATTTGACGCTATTTGATTTTTTCTATTGCTACGCTTCCGACTTCCAAAAAACCTCAAATTGTTTGCTAATCTTAGATTGGGTCATCTGCTGCCCAATTACATGTACTGGTTTCTGCTAAGCTCAAAATTGAACTTGGTTTACCGCCTGGGTGGGTACGCTTGGTTTTAATCTTGGCTAAGATTTTGGTGACTTAGCATACTTCCAGAGTTCATCTCTATCTAACAGCACTATTCTTGGACAACACGTGCAGTGGCAGCGAATGAACAACTATAATTTGTGCCAGAACCTTCACGATGACGGGTACAACCTCAACCATTACCACCCCTTATGTCTCCATTTCCAGTGTATATGCAACTTCTGTGAACACGAGCTAAGAGCCTGTTCTTGTCTCTTTTACTCTTCCCCCCTCTGTTGACCATAAGAAGGCAGGCTTAGCCCAGGATGTGCCCAACCGATTCCAAGCGTTTAGTGCAGTGGAAGATATAGAGTTGGATGGAGTATCAAGAACGACAGTGATGAGCTTTCTACGCCAAAAGCTGCGCTCAACCGACCCAAGAAAAAAACAGTCGCCTCGGTTGCATATAAACTGGTGGCACCAATTTTTCCGTAAAAACAGTTTTTTAGTACCACAAGTTACTATAAGATCGGCCGTTTTACTTAATTATACGAAATATTTGCCTTGGAGCTCTATCTGAGGAAATCAATGAAGAAAATTCTAAAATCTCAAAATAATTTGTCTAAAGTACGAACATAGCAAATTTAGATTCCAAATCTTGTTGCTCTAGGTTTTATAGTCTCTGAGAAACAGGCGCTCATACGGACGGACGGACTGACGGACGGATAGATAGATGGACAGGGATAGATCGATTCAGCTAATTTTCCTGATCAAGAATATATATACTTTATGGGGTCTCCGATGATTATTTCTATGTGTTACATACTTTTGGATTTTGCACATTTCCAATAGCTCCGCTTTGCTTCTTTTGAGCCCCTTTACCTTGGAATCTGGTCTTAGGTGGTGTTTCGAGTCTTGTCGCGAAGCTGAATTGAACTTTCAAAAGTTCATGAGGCAGACAAGGCGTGGTTTTGATGCCCTAAGAGTGGCGTTTAACAAACGGCATGGGGACTTTAAGAATTTGGATGATAATTTTAATAACTTAAAATTATAGCCCCAATCGTCTGAACCAACGATAAATTTACCTTCTTCTTCTGGTTCAATAACTTTGCCTACCCCAATGCTATGTTTGTTATCACCAGCAGCTTTTTTTTCTTTTTATTTTAGATATACGGGGTAACTAACCCCTTTATAACCTAGTTTTCTTTTTCTGCCAGAAATGGCTCGCCTGCTAACCCTAGTGGGTCAACTTATACATAGTGGCAAGTATAAATAACAATAACAAATAACAATTAACAAAAACATTACAGATTAGCAGATTCAGCTACGTATCCTTCTACAGGTCCGGCTCATTAGGTCCCTCGGTTGTCGCCTCATAATTCTTTGTTGGTTTCTGGTCCTGGTTAGCTAACCTGTTTCTGTGACGCTCCAGTCTGCCGTTGTACCGGCTGGAGTGATTGTGTATTTGGTCAAACACTGTCAATAACTTGAGGTCCCGATGTATTATGGTGTTTCTGACATACCACTCGCAGCCGGTGATCAACCTTGCGATTTGGTTTTGTGTAGCCTGCAAACGCTTTATCTGACTGTCACTGGTCAGCCCCCACATTTGGCATCAGTAAGTCCAAATGGGCGCAATTACATTTTTCTATATGACCACCTTGTTGGCCAGTGATAGTTTGCTGCGAGGGTTGAGCAGCCAGTAGTGCTTAGCTACAGCAGCCTTAATTCGGTTTTTTAGTACTCCCACATGTTCAGAAAACGTGAGACTCCTATCTAGAGTTACCCCCAGATATTTAGCTGAAGTGGCCTGTGTGACTGGATCTCCGTTGATTGTAATGGCAAAGGGTGTGTTACGTCTCAGCATGTAACATACATTGACGCAGTTTCCGCTGTTAATACCTATGTTCCAGCGTCTTGCCCACTGAGCAAATTTTGCGGCGTATTGTTGGATGCTTTCAGCTGTTTCGTGCTCGCAGGGTGATCTGTATGTTACGCATACGTCATCTGCAAAGGTGGCAACCATGAATTTTTCGAGCAAGCAAGCATCTGGCTGTGGCATGTCATGCGTATATGGGCAGTACAGCAGTGGTCCCAATACGCTTCTCTGCGGAACACCAGCTGCCACTTCGTATGTCCCGGACAGCGCGGAATGGAAACGTAAGAGCGCACTAAAGGATAATATGGCACTGGCAGCGTGGTTTTTACTTTGGACAGCAGGCCAGTGTATCATACGCGATCAAACGCCTCTCTGATATCCAGAAAAAGCGCATTGCAGAATTCCTTTTTGTCGAATGCAACTAGTATTTGTCGACGACCCGATGGAGTTGCTCGACAGTACCGTGGTCAACCGAAACTGATGGTTAGGGATGATACCCTTAGATTCCGCAATCCTAACAATCCTAACTGCAAATAGTCTTTAAATACCTTTGAAATCGAAGAAAGAAGACTAATCAGCCAGTAGGACGGAAGGTCCTTTTCCGGCTTGCCAGGTTTGTGGACCATAGAAATTAGTCAAAACTTCCATTGTGTGGGGAAGTATTGCAACTTCACCATTGCGTTGGAGAATAACGCTATATAGAGGATTGCGCGTTTAGGTAGTGCCTTTACTTCGGCGATCTCCGTTGGAGCAAAAGGTAAATCCAGTTGCAAGGCTTGCACTAGAGACTGACGGGTGTCACTCACTTCTTGCTGACTGTCAAAGTGAAATGGCTGGAAGAGGATAGACAAGTGTGCAGCAAATACCTCGGCCTGCTCCATGTCTGTTTTGCACCATCTTCCACTTGGATCTGCCAGCGGAACTTCCGTTGGGCGTCTTATTTTTATTGCTCGTGTTGCCTTCCAAAGTGAGTGACTCGAATCTCACTCTGCCCTTGTGTTTGCCAACCTGGCATCAAACCACGCTGCTCTGTAGTCGGCCAGAGCGCGACGGAGCTCTTCTTGTGCGTCTAGAGCGGAGACGTCGCTTGACAACAATCATTTGGAGTAGTTATCTTGTGAGCGGGACTCTTGTTGGTACTGGCTTTTGATGTGGCTTCTGAGTAGCTAGCGAGGCTGCTGCTTTGACCTTTATGACGAATAGGTCAATTACGTCGTCAACATCTTCTTTTGTTGAGATTTCTGTGTTTAGATATAAGTTGTCGTCTAGCAACTCGCGAAACATCTCCAGGTTTGTGTGCCTCTTAATTAATCGTTCGGCTGCCGGATATGCAGTGGCAGCAGCGTCCAATGTGATGATGAGTGGCAGGTTGTCCGAGCTGAGATCAACAATTTGCTGAATTTCACCATTTGTGCTCAGGAATCCATCCATTACCTCAAAATCTAGGCAGCTCGGTGTGCCTCGACTGCCATAGGGATATCTTGTAGGACCGCCTGTAGCCAGGACATTAGCGTGTGTGCCCAAGATAACATTTGCTAATGCAGTGCCACGTTCATTACACCTTCCCGCACGCAAGAGCCATTGCTTCTGGGTAGCAACAGGCCTATGCGGAAAGTGTGTCAGGCTGGACTTAATCAATATTGCTGCTCCTCCCCTGGCATTACCAGAACTCGGATCATTGGCGGGGTAATCAACATTATAACGCTGCACAAAGCTTTCCAGCTCTGGCAGCTTCGTGGATACGCCATCAGCGTTTCATACAAGGATGCGCAGCGGCATCATTATATTTTGATTTTAGCGACTAGGGCAGCGAGCAAATTTAAAATTTGATACTTCTGCTGGATCTGCCTCTTCTGCTGTTCAATCAGCATCGTGATTTGCTCAGGCTGTTTTCGCTGTGCATCTTGGAAGGACAGCACAATGGATTCTAGGACACTGCCCTGTTTTGGGTTTTGCGGTATTTCCCTTTTTTATGTTTCTGTAACCTAGCTGTTGGTTAGGTTACGCTGTTGCATTTGTTGATGTTGCTTAGGTTGGTCAACTCCTCTAGCCATGTCCGCAAAGGACAGTACTAATGGGTGCTCGTTGTGTTTCCTCAGTTGCGTTTGAAGCTCCAACGCCGCGCTAAGGCTTAGTTTTTTGCACATAAACCTGGTACTTAGGGCACTCTGAGTAATTAGCAGGGCGGTCTTCGCCACAATTATAGCAAGTGCATAATTCAGTACGTGGGCGCGTGCAATTGGCAGAGAGGTGCGCACCTGCATATTTGACTCAAATAAATGCTTTGTGGCAATATTTTGCCAAGTGGCCAAATTGTTGGCATCGGTGGCATTGCACGGTAGCTGTGCGTTTGCGGAGAGGCTCCACCTGGATCCTCATACTGCATAGCTTTTTGACAGCCAGTATTATTAGGTGCCGTAGCAATGTTTATAAAAAACATATTTACCGGCTCATTTTCCGAGCTTCCTGGCGCAGTACGCCGCTGGGGCGTGTGGGCATCTAGCATTTTGTGACCGAGCTTCTCCAGCTCGTCACATGCTTCTCCTTCTCTAGCCAGCTAACAATGCTGCGAAAAATGGTGGAATCGGCAGCATATATTCTGATAAATCCTTTAATGGAAGTCTTAGCCGTGATCTTAGTAACGTCCGTTACTCGACCCAGGCAGTTGATCAGCTTGTTAATATCATCCACTCCTTTCAGTACGATAGATGGAGGCTTGGCCAGGCTTTCCAGCTCTGGCAGCTTCGTGGATACGCCATCAGCATTTCATACAAGGATGCGCAGCGGCATCATTATATTTTGATTTTAGCGACTAGGGCAGCGAGCAAATTTAAAATTTGATACTTCTGCTGTATCTGCCTCTTCTGCTGTTCAATCAGCATCGTGATTTGCTCAGGCTGTTTTCGCTGTGCATCTTGGAAGGACAGCACAATGGATTCTAGGACACTGCCCTGTTTTGGGTTTTGCGGTATTTCCCTTTTTTATGTTTCTGTAACCTAGCTGTTGGTTAGGTTACGCTGTTGCATTTGTTGATGTTGCTTAGGTTGGTCAACTCCTCTAGCCATGTCCGCAAAGGACAGTACCAATGGGTGCTCGTTGTGTTTCCTCAGTTGCGTTTGAAGCTCCAACGCCGCGCTAAGGCTTAGTTTTTTGCACATAAACCTGGTACTTAGGGCACTCTGAGTAATTAGCAGGGCGGTCTTCGCCACAATTATAGCACGTGCATAATTCAGTACGTGGGCGCGTGCAATTGGCAGAGAGGTGCGCACCTGCATATTTGACTCAAATAAATGCTTTGTGGCAATATTTTGCCAAGTGGCCAAATTGTTGGCATCGGTGGCATTGCACGGTAGCTGTGCGTTTGCGGAGAGGCTCCACCTGGATCCTCATACTGCATAGCTTTTTGACAGCCAGTATTATTAGGTGTCGTAGCAATGTTTATAAAAAACATATTTACCGGCTCATTTTCCGAGCTTCCTGGCGCAGTACGCCGCTGGGGCGTGTGGGCATCTAGCATTTTGTGACCGAGCTTCTCCAGCTCGTCACTAATGCGGCTGTGCAGCGTGCTGTGGTGAAAACCCTTGATGCATACTTTATATAGCCTGTCCTCCTTTAGCTGGTAGCAGTGGAACTCATGCTTCTCCTTCTCTAGCCAGCTAACAATGCTGCGAAAAATGGTGGAATCGGCAGCATATATTCTGATAAATCCTTTAATGGAAGTCTTAGCCGTGATCTTAGTAACGTCCGTTACTCGACCCAGGCAGTTGATCAGCTTGTTAATATCATCCACTCCTTTCAGTACGATAGATGGAGGCTTGGGCAGGGCGTTGATTCCACTGCCTACAGCAGCAGCTCTCTTTGCCAGAGCATCAGCAGCTTTGATGGCTGGTGCTCGGTAGCTCGTCATAATCGTTATTGGTTACCATATCCTCTGATAGTTGGCAGAGAAGGCCAAAATGGTTGGAACTACCGTGGTATTGTTAACTAGTTAACTTGTGTTTTCACTTTTAAGTGACACTTAATATCACTCTTAATAATTGGTGCCACTATTTTGGACTTATCTTTATTTCTCACAAACTAAATTATTTTCTGAGACAACTTTACACATGCGTGCACACACGACGGCGACAAATTACAAGTACCAGCAGCTGTGGTGAATAATAATAATAATTCAGTGCAGTTGATGAGTTTTAGTTCCCCAATTCCTACAAATGTCAATAATATAGCGCATAGTACAACTTCTTCCGTGGTCAATAGCGTTACTATTTATCCGCAAGTTATACCTATTGTTAATCCACCTCATACGGTGAGATTACCTCCAGAGACTAATACTTCCGTTAAGCCTCTTTCTGTTGTTCCACATAAAAATCAAATTTTTGTATCCAGGCTATCGCCGGGTACTTCGGTTGATGATGTAAACTCTTACAATTGTCTTACTCTGAGTTTAAATACCTAAATATTTCGGTGAAGAAATATAATTTTTTTTATGTCCGGGAAATATCCTCTTTTAGAATTAGCGTTCCGGTTGATGTTTTCAACACACTCTGTTGCAAAACTTTCTGTCCCAATAATCTAGTCATAAAAGAGTTTGTTTCCAACAACCGAAATCGGCCTCCCATTGTGTTGGCAAGAAATGCAAACGGCGTTTCATCTTCTTTGCCAACAAAAACAACAACTTCCTTTCGTATTACTTATCAAAATGTTAGAGTTCTAAAATCAAAACTGTCTAAGCTTTATTTAGATAGTTTTTCCTTTGACTCTAACATAATAGTTTTTTCTGAAACTTAGTTAAAGTCCGAAATGGTCGATTTATCTATTTTCTGTAATAGATACCCCTGTTTAAGACAAGAGTATTCAGTTCGCCTTGGTGGTGGCGTACTTATTGCTGTTCGCTCTAGCCTTCCATCTCAGTAAAGATCAATATAAACAATATTAATTTAGTTGTAACCTGTTAATATATTCCTCCATATTCGGATTCCGCAATTTATTCTATTCTTGTCCGTGCTATCCAGCAATGATTTCTTGCTTGTTTTTTGTAATTTTAATGTGACAAATGTGGATTGGTCACACTTTCCGAATACCTTGAATGTTGTGTCACTAGTAACTGCCAATGAATTTATTGAGTCTTTATTAGAACTTTCTGTCTGCCAGGTTCCGAAATTGCAATGGCCGTTTGCTTGACCTTCTTTTTACATCGGACCCTTCTAATGTTACAATAGAGCAAACCTGTGCTCTCCTTGTTCCGGAAGAAAAATACCTTCCTACCTTAAAAATACTATTTGGGTTGCCTACGTTTGAAAAATCATCTTCATTTAGATCTGGGGTTAAATCTAGGTGTTTTAGAAAATTTAATTTTTCTAAACTTAATAAACTTTTTTCAAAACTAACTGGGTCCCTTTATACGGTTGTTCTGACATTAACGAAACTTCCTCAATCTTTTATAATATTTTGGATGAACTTTTTAATAGTTGCGTTCCCTTGGTGCTCCATAAGAAGTCGATGGTTCTCTAAGGAATTAGCAATGCTTATATATATGAAACCCAGATATTATAAACGATTTAAGTCTACGAAAAAACTTACTGATTTATCTCTGTATGCCATTGCCAGAACAAACTTTTTCTCATGCAATACGCTTTGTTATAATAATTATTTAGGGCGTTGCCGTTCACAATTTCGGCAAAATTCTAAACAATTTTTTAACTTTGTTAACACTAAGCGTAAAGCATATGTTTTCCCAACTCGGTTAGTTATGAAGGCAAGACACCAAACTCTGATCAGGCGGCAGCCGATTTATTTGCAGATTTCTTTCAATCTACGTATTCACTTATTGGTTCGCCTCGTTATAGTTATTATCCGTATAGGCTTAATACCTCTAGCCGCATTTTAAATTCCATTATCCTCGAAAGTTCGCTACTAAGTGAACTTAATATCATTAGCCCAATTTATTCTCCTGGGACGGATGGTGTTCCTGTATGTGTACTCAAATACTGTGCTGGTTCTCTATGTAATCCTTTATTTAAATTCATTGATTTGTCTGTTAGTTCCAGCTCATTCCCAATCATTTGGAAGGAAACATATATAATTCCTCTTCATAAGAATGGTTTAATGTCTGATATTAAGAACTATAGGGGTATTTCCAAATTGTCTGCTATTCCTTAAGTTCTTGACAAATTGATATTGTCTCTGCTTTAGCACTTTTGTAGTTCGATTATATCACCTAGCCAACATAGTTTTGTGAAATCACGATTTACAATCACTAATTTACTTGAATTTAGTTCTTCTGTTATCAAAGGATTTCAGAATAATATGCAGACTGATGTTATTTACACGGATTTTAGTAAGGCTTTTGACTGTGTAAATCACACTCTCTTAATTAATAAGTTAAGTTTGATTGGATTTCCTCAAGACCTTCTTAACTGGATCGACGATTACCTTCGATTGCCATTATGTAAGTCCGTATATGTTTCATCTGGAGTCCCCCAAAGCAGTCATCTAGGTCCGCTACTTTATATATTTTTTATAAATAATGTTCCCCAAGTTTTCTCCAATTGTAACATACTAATGTATGCCGATGATGTGAAGTTATACGTCACTTATAACGACATAATAGTTTCTCATTTATTGCAGTCGGAACTAGACTTATTTTATGTCTGGGGCAAGTGATATTTATTACATCTTAATTGCTCTAAATGTAAATCTATTTCGTTCTATAGAGGATTACCTCTTATCTTTAATTACTATCTCGGACAATATACAGTTGATAGACTAGAGATCGTCATGGACTTAGGAATTTTACTTGACCATAACTTAAATTTGAATGCTCATGTTGCTCTCACTGAAAATAAGACTACTCAAACTCTTCGATTTGTTAAAAGATGATCCAAAGAGTTTGATGACCCTTAAACAATTAAAATACTTTATACTGCCATCGTTCGTACTATCTTAGAATATGGATCTTGTGTATGGTCTCCACAATATTCGGTACATCAAGATAAAATAGAGTCTGTACAGAAGAAGTTTCTTCTCTTTGCTCTTCGTGCTTTTAACGGGATCCCGGTACGGATCTTCCCTCGTACGCAAGTAGACTTTCAGTAATTAACCTTCCTTTACAAATCGTCGTACTATGCTTGGAGCTATGTTCCTTCATAAATTACTTCTGGGATAAGTAGATTCCTATATTTTACTTAGTAATATTAATATTACCGTTCCCTCTAGATTTTCACAAAACTTTAATCCAATCTCCCTTAACACATGTACCACTAATTACTTATTGCATGAACCTTTTAGGGTACTTTGCTTTGACTATAACAAACTCTACAGAGTCATCAGTGCGGAATTACCCTTAGAACCTAACAAAAATCTAAATCTTAATATTTAAACGAACAAAACCTAACAGTTCTACTAATATTGATGATATAATTGATTATTTCTGGGTTTTTTTCTTGCTTTGCAACAAATGTTGGATCATTTTTAATTCAAATTTTAGCAGACCCAGTTTAAATTTAAATTTATATTTAATTTTTTATTTTAATTTTAATTTTATTTTACTCTTACTTTTACATGCAATATTTTAAAAAAATTAAATTTAATTTGTTTTAATTTGTACCACAATTTTTTGGGCGACTGCTCATAGACGACATTAAATAAATAAATAGAATTGGCTTTTTTTTTCCTTTTTAGCCCCTTTGCCTTTTTGTAAAAAAGAAGCAAAGCGGAGCTATTGGAAATGTACAAAATCGAAAAATATGTAACACATAGAAATAATCATCGGAGACCCTATAAAGTATATATATTCTTGATCAGGACGACAAGACGAATTGATCTATCCATGTCCGTCTGTCCGTCCGTCCGTCTGTCCGCCTGTCCGTCCGTTCGTCCGTATGAACGCCTGTTTCTCAGAGACTAAAAGAGCTAGAGTAACCAAATGTTAAACTTATATTCGTTTATTTCGTACGCTATAAGATTTTATTTTAGATTTTTCAATTTCCTCCCCTGACAACCGCAATTCGAAAAAACCTTTTATTAACCACAACCGATCAAATTTCTTTTTCGCACACATTTTAACTAGACTATTCCTGATCTACGTAGTGAATTTTGTTAAGATTGAGCAATAAACACGGAAGTTCTACAACATAAAGTACCGCGCTATAGACAGAGGGGGGCGCGCAATGGCTTAGTACGTGCAGAGCTGTGTGTATGTATGAGTATGTGTATGTATGGCTGTATATTTGGGAAAAAGGGCTCTCGTAGTCGGGTACACTCGACTACAGATTTCTTACTTGTTTCAAACTGCAAAGAGGTTAATAACATTAATATTTTTAGTCCCTTTGCTTTAAAAAAAAGAGCAAAGGGAAACTAATGGATTTGTTCTAAGGGCTAACTGGTGCGTGCAAAATGAGAGCTAGAGTATCCAAATTTGGAATCTATATTCGCTATGTTCGTACGCTATACGAATTTGTTTAAGACTTTTGAACTTCCTCACTTTACCCCCTTATATGATAAAAACGATTATTTAGCACAATTTTAAACCGATCAAATTTCTTTTTCGCAGACATCAGAATTAGTTTATTCTTGATCAACGATGTGAATCTCGTTAAGATTGAACAGAAAATACGAGAGTTATACAATATTAAGTACCAAGCTATACAACGCTTGGGGTAAAAATGCGCGCATAATGGCTTAAAGTACGTGTGTATGTGCGAGTATGTGTGTGTATGGCTGGGTATGTTGGCAAAGGGGCTCTTGTACAATCGACTACATACTTTTTATTTGTTTAATTGTTGTAAAGTACAAATTACAGTATTTAAATTCTTTGTTAAATATCTAAACAAGTAATAAATCTGTAGTCAAGTGTACCCGTTTATGAGAGCCCCTTTGCCAATATCCCGGCTCCCATAGAAGCGGAGACGCAGGACACCCCAAAAAATAGCAGGGACCTAAACAGTCCTAGCGACCTTACTCGGAGAACGCCCCCAAATAAGGCTAGTGAGCAGCAGGCACGGCCAGTAGCAGAGATGACGGAGCTAGGAACGATGCTCGAGGACTTCTTCTTCATAGTTTCAGAAAAAAGCCCGCAGTTCGACACATAATTCAGGCCATGAAGGACAACCTGAAAAAAATGCTAGTCCTACAAAGGGCAGTTATGGGACACTTACTCTTGGTGCAAGAAGCACCAGTCGCGGGCCGGCATGCTAGTCAGCGCCCACAGCGGCAAGAAATGGACAGTCAGGCGACTCAGCTGACGCTTGCCCCACCAGAAAGCTGGTACAAGCAGGTAAACGCGTTCACTCGGACCCAACGCTTAAGCGCAAGAGCACGGAGAGCCAGGCGGTGGCCTACTCTGCGACGGAAGGTGGCATTAAGAACGCGGCTGCGAACAGCAGGAGCAGCAGTAATGGACGCGGTAAATGGCAGCAAGTCCGGAGGAAGGCGACCAGGACAAGGAGAAGACAACGCCCAGATGTTATAGTCGTTAAGTGCAGCGATCCTGCTAACTACGCAACAGCATTGGCTCTAGTGCACAGCAATGCTGAGCTGCAGCAGAATAAGGAGATCGTGCACGGCATACGACATACTGCGGCAGGAGAGCTACTCCTGCAGATGGCCAAAGCAGCTGACGAGGCAACTTCCAAAAGGCAGCGGGCAGTACACTGCTTAATGTGTCTCTCCTGAATACGGGCAACGCGCTAACATACAGCAAAGCAGGAAGAGGGTCAATAATTGACCTGACTTTTGCCAGCCAAATCCTGGCCAGGAAGGCGATCTGGATAGTGTCTCAGGAATACACGCATAGCGATCACTACGCAATTGTGTACACAATTGAGCCACTTATAGAGCGCAGAAGACAGCCAGGATACACGAAATGGGTCCCGAAGAGTCTGGATGAACAGGCGCTTCTTCAAACTTCAGGCGAGGTACAAGTTAGCACAGACTCAGATGCGGAGAAACATGCGCAGAATGTAACACGGGCGCTCATCACTGTATGTGATGCTGCTATGATAAGGAAGACTAACGGAGGCAGTAGACGTAAGCCTGTCTATTGGTGGACGGACGACATTGCCATAGCGAGAAGAGAATGCAAAGCAACGAGGCGCCAACTTAAGAGTTCTCGGAGAAGGCCCAGTTTCCACCAAGCACTTGCAGAGAACTAGGAAACGAGACGCAGACTCACCCATGCCGTTAAAGCCAGCAATACCCGCTGTTGGAATGAGCTGTGCGTGGAAGCGGATTCGCAGCCTTTAGGTACAGCGTATAAGCTGGTTATGAATAAGCTGCGGAGACACCCAACGCCATCGGACCCCGTTCAGCTACGTACGATTGTACGCACGCTGTTTCCAACCTGCCCTTACGAGTCGCTACCCTTGATGCCGCACCGCTCGGATGTGCAAACGACGGACGCAACAGAAGTCCTTAAACTAGCCAAATTAGTAAAGGCGGATAAAGCACCGGATGGTATTTTCCCGCGCATAATAAACCTAGTGGCTGCGTCGACCTGTTCAATAACTCTCTGAAGGAGCGAGTTTTCCCAGTATCTGGAAGAAGCAGAAGCTGGTTCTGCTTTCCAAGGGAGACGAGCCGGCGGAGGACTCATCTGCATACAGGCCCCTGTGCATGCTGGATGTGCTCGGAAAACTCTTCGAACGCATCATCTGCATCAGACTTGAAGCTGAAATAGGAGATCGGGAAGGAATATCAAACTGGCAGTTTGGCTTCCAAAAAGGCAAAAACACGATTGACGCACTTAACGCCGTTGTATCAATCGCAGCCAATTCAATCGAAGGTGCAAGATGGAGAGGTGGGCAAAAGTAACAACGTTAGACGTTCGCAATGCGTTCAACTCGTTCAGGTGGGTTGTCATTGTCAAAGCCATACAACGTCTCGAAATTCCGGAGTGTATAATAAACCTGGTGTGCACTTACTTTTCCAGTAAAGTGCTGCGTTACGACACTTCGGCTGGGAGAAGCAGCATCCGGTTTAAGAAGGAGTGCCACAAGGATCGGTCTTGGGACCGACTCTTTGGAATGTCATGTATGACGTAGTACTCCGCCTCGAGACACCCCAAGGGACCCGCATCGTAGGCTTCGCGGATGACATTGCTATTGTGGCAATGGCAAAAACGCTAAGTGGCGTGGAACCAATGCATACATTCGACAAATAGTGACATGGCTCGAGAGCAATTCACTACCCTTGGCAGCTCACAAAACCGAAGCGATGCTAATAAGCAGCAGAAAACAAATAAGAAGTCTGTTGTCGAGTGTGCCCGACTACGAGAGCCCCTCTGCCTACATATACATCCATACACTCACATTCTTATACATACACACAGTTCTGCACGTACTTAGCCATTGCGCGCACCTTTTAGCCTCCCACGCTCTATAGCGCGGTACTTCATGTTGTATAACTTCCGTGCTTATTGTTAAATTTTAACGAAATTCACAACGTAGATGAAGAATGATCTATTCAATATGTGTGCGATAAAAAAATTTGATCGGTTGAAAATTGTACCTTATAATCGGTTTCTTCAAATTGCGGGGGTCAGGAGAGGAAATTGTTAGCGTACAAACATAACAAATATACGTTCCAAATTTCGTTGCACTAGCTCTTATTTTGCGCGCACTACTATACCCCCCCCCCCCCCCCCCGGGGCCCATAACGCCACTTTTGATGATGTATAACTTCCGATATTTTTGATCAGAATCACAACATGGATCAATAATGGTCAAATTATGATGTGTGCCAAAAAAAAAGTTGATCGGTTGAAAATTGTGCTTAATAATCGTTTTTTTCGATTTGCGGGGGTCAGGGGAGAAAATTTAAAAATCAAAAATAAAATCTTATACCGTACGAAAATAACGAATATAAGTTTAAAATTTGGTTCCTCTAGCTTTTTTAGTCTCTGAGAAACAGGCGTTCATACAGACGGACGGACGGACAGACGGACGGACAAACAGACGGACATAGCTAGATCGACTCGTCTTATCGTCCTGATCAAGAATATATATACTTTATGGGGTCTCCGATGATTATTTCTATTTGTTACATACTTTTGGATTTTGCACATTTCCAATAGCTCCGCTTTGCTTCTTTTTTACAAAAAGGCAAAGGGGCTAAAAAGTGGAATCTGCTACTATCAGAGTGGCAGGGTGCCAAATTTCCTCCAAGCCGTACATCCATTATCTTGGAGTGAAATTGGATCACAGGCTATCATACAAATTCCACCTTGAGTACGCTGCTGAGAAAGTGGCCAGAGCGACGACTGCGCTATCCAGCATAATGGTGAACTGCGGAGCCCCATGCCACAAAAGTAGATTGTTCCTCACTAGTGTGGTAAGGTCAATCATACTTTACGCTGCAAGGATATGGGCACTGGCAATGTCCATCAAATCCTATGGACAGTCCTGTAGGGGCTCATATCGCTGCTGAGCTTTACGAGCGAAAGTTTCTTCCGCACAGCATCGGAAGAATCAGCCCTGGTCCTTGCGGGAATGATACCACTAGATCTGCTTGCCACCGAGTCCATGAAGACTCAAGAAGACAACGGACTATGCTTCAATGGCAAGAGCGGTGGTAAGAAGCTGGAAGCGGTAGCTGGACCAGGAGGATCATCCCAGACGTACGTATGTGGGTTGATAAAAAGTTCAGTCAAACCGACTTTTATATGACGCAACTGCTGACTGGCCACTGGTGGTTTAAATCGTATTTATATAGAATTAAGTACGAGACGGATCCGTTTTGCACACACTGTGCGCGGACCATAGAAGACGCAGAACATGTCTTTTTTGTCTGTCGGCGTTTTACTGCTGAACGGGAAGAACTGAGCTTAGCTATTCGAAGGCCATTCACAGTCAGTGACTTGTTAGACATCCTGCTGAGTTTGCAAAACAATTATCCACACTTGTGCAGCAGTTCTTAAATCCTTGCGTCGCGCTAAAAGACAGCGCAAGCAGAATTCAATTCAGAATTCAAACTCTAGATGAGTATCTAGAAGAGGCCTTCATGCCATCTCCCCCTAGCGTAGTATTACCTACCGGCACACTATTCGGCTTTAAATGCTTTCCCCTATAAAAAAGAAAAAAAAAAAAAAACACACACACTGTTGGAAATATGCAAAATCCAAAAGCATGTAACAGATAGAAATAAACCTCCTACAACTCGTTGAATAGGTTCCTGAAAAACTCCGCGTTGTAGGAAATCGCATTCTAGGTCACTCTAACTCCATACAAAAAAACAGAGTTTGGTTCCAAAGTAAAAAAATTTCAATAACATATTGGAATTTCTATAGTAAATCAAGGTAGATATCTGCAGTCGAGTGAACCCGACTACGAGAGCCCCTTTGCCTACGTATACAGCTATACACACACATACACACAGTTTTGCACGTAATTTACGCCATTGCGCGCGCTACTTAATGTTGTATAACTTCCCTGTTTATTGTTTAATCTTAACAAAATTCACAAAGTAGTTCAAAACTGGTCTAATTATTATGTGTGGGAAAAAGAAATTTGATCGGTTGAAAATTGTGCTTAATAATCGTGTTTTTTTCGTATTGCGGAGGTCAGGGAAAGAATTTCAAAAATATAAAACACACTCGTATAACGTTCAAGAATAACAAATCTAGGTTTTAAATTTGGTACCTCTGGCTCTAATAGTCTCTGACAAATAGGCGTTCATACAGACGGACGGACGGACGGACAGATGGACGGACGGACAGACGGACGGACGGACAGATGGACAGACGGACGGACGGACAGATGGACGGACGGACGGACGGACAGATGGACGGACGGACGGACAGACAGACAGACAGGGCTAGATGAACTCGTCTTGTCGTCCTGATTCAGAATATATGTAATTTATTTCACAAACAAAATACCCATTGCAAGGTATATTGTACACGGGAAATAAGGATGGCGGAGAGCGTGAAGTAAACAAAAAAAACAAGTAAGAAGTCTGTAGTCGAGTGTACCCGACTACGAGAGCCCCTTTGCCTACTTACACAGTCATACAAACTCATACTCACATACACACACAGTTGTACACGTGCGTAACCATTGCGCGTGCCTTTAAGCCCCCGGAACGCGATACTTAATGTTGTATAACTTCTGTGTTTATAATTCAATCTTAACGAAATTCACAAAGTAGATCAATAATTCAATTATTATGTGTGCGAAAAAGAAATTTGATCGGTTGAAAAATATGATAGTCTAAGTGTGATGTGTGCCAAAAAGATCCAAAATATACTAATTATTATGTGCGCCATTTTGACCGGTTGAAAACTGTGCCTTATTATCGATTTTTTTCGAATTGCAGTGGTCAGGGGAGGAAATTCAAAAATCAAAAACAAAGTCGTATAAGTTACGAACATAAAAAATCTAGATTCCAAGTTTGGTTGCTCTAGCTCCTACAGTCTCTGAGAATCAGGCGTTCATACGGACGGACAGAGAGACAGACAGACAGGGCTAGATGAACTCGTCTTGTCGTCCTGATTCAGAATATATATACTTTATGGGGTCTCCGATGATTATTTCTATGTGTTATACTTTTCGATTTTGCACATTTCCAATAGCTCCGCTTTGCTTCTTTTTTCACAAAAAGGCAAAGTGGCTAAAAACAATTTTTAGCCGATTGAATTTCTTTCTTGGACACATAATAGGTAGACCGTTATTGATTTACGCTGTGAGTTTCGTTAAGATTAAATAAAACAAGTAAGAAATTTAAAGTGGACTGTACCCGACTACAAGAGTCCCTTTGCCTACAGACCGCCATACACACACATACGCACACATACACTCAGTTCTACGGGGATGGGATGGGGTCTTCTATGGCAAAGTAACTGATGGGCCTTAACCAGGCAAGGCTCAGCGCGAAGTATAACGAGCAACATCCAAGCAGTTCATCGCCTCCACGTGCCGTCCCTGGTAACAGGCTCCTCGTCAACCGACGGGAGGACTGGCCAATATAAGAAGGCGAAAAAAACCCAGAGCGCGTTTGTACCCATATCGGTCGGCATTCTGGTTAGCGTCTGCCCCATTTGGGGCGACTACCTTAAAGCGACGTAACACTCTGTGTGCCCCTGGCAGTTGGGTTTCTTCCATTCATGGGTATTACCCAAGAATGGAAGAAACAAGAAGGAATGCAATTACGGTGCAGGAAGTCGAAAACCCAGTGCCGGCGTCTGAGAGGGGTGAGAAAGTGGACCCCCAGTCGTCGATATCTAGCGACCGCAGTGTTGGTGAGGTGATTAACTTGGCCTCTCCATCATCAAATACTACAAGCCACCAACAGAAGCAGAGGACGGTCGATACGATTATAGTACCGATACAGAGACCAGGTTTAAGATCGCCTTCGGTTTCACCTCTCCGCCCACTGGACTTGTCGACTGTTGCGATAAACGAGGATCTACGGAGCCTGCTCGAAAGCATGCGGGACCGGATCAGCAGATACGGGTTAATAAGCCCAGGCCTAAGAATGGAGGCACCGCACAGCCGGTACAGCCAATACAAAGGAAACCCCCATCCCAGAAGAAGGACAGAGCAACAGCTTCCTACAAGGACGCTAGCTAGCCAAGAATGGAAGGCAAAATGAGGAAGAAATTGCGCCACAAGCCATATATGCTGCGGAAACTGAAAGCTGATCCCAGCCTGAGCAAATTTGGGAAGAGCGTACGCAAAATACGGAGGACTCAGAAAGGAGAGCTCTTACTGGAAGTAGCGAGCCAACCTACCGAGTGTGTTGCCTCTTTCAAAGCGGGCATACAAAATGTACTAGAAAAACATGCAGAGGTAAAAACGGGAGCGAAACCGATGATGCTGCTTTGCAACGGCCTGGATGAATCTGTCACTCCTGAGGACCTCTATTTGGATTTGGCGTTCCAAGTCGAAGACGTTACGATTCTCAAAGAGGAAGTACGAAGCATGCGAAGGATGCGGGACGGAACTATGTTGGCATCCCTTTCGGTCACCGTAAACGATGCCATTAAAGTGTTGAAAACCGGAACCGTCACAGTAGGATGGTTCAGATGCCGCGTCACGCAAGACGAAAGACCCATCCGATGCTACAGACTCCTGGGATATGGGCACAAATCAGGCTCGTGCAAAGGGCAGGATAGGACGAATTGCTGCCTGAGCTACGGAGAACGGAGACACAAGGTCAAGGGCTGTGCCTTGCCGCCAAAATGCCTTATCTGCACTACCAACGAAGACCGCAACCATCCAACAGGATGTTTTTCGTGCCCAACCTACAAACGGGCGGTGCAGAATAGAGAAGGAGGAAAAAACCGCCATGCAGGAGCAAATTAAAACTCTCCAACTAAACGTGAACCACTGCTACGCGGCATAAAGCCTCTTGTCGCAGACCGCAGTGGAGCACATGACGGACATCATTTTTCTACATGAGCTGTACGTCCCCAACGGAGCTCAACCAGACATGATCGTGGATGCGACGGGCAAAACAGCAATAAGGTGCTGCGGCGGCTACAGCGCCCAGGAGGTACACGACCCAAAGAAACGATGCTTTGCCTACGCCAAAATCAAAGGGGTGCACATGTACAGCTGCTATGCCCCTCCAAGCGACTCACTAGAGGAGTTTGAAGAAATGCTCGCACTCCTCATCAACGACGCCAGTGGCAAGTCCCCAGTACTCGTGGCTGGCGACTTTAATGCCTGGTCGATTGACTGGGGCAGTCCTCGGACCACTAGAAGAGGGCGTGCTCATTTCAACGCAGTTTGCCAACTCGATCTGGTCCTTGTTAACGACGTTGAAGCCAACGTTCTCCAACGACAGAGGCTCGTCGCTCATCGACCTAATATTTGTAAGTGCTACCCTTGAAGTTAAGCATTGGACGGTGAACGACGACGTAACCACTAAGTGACCACTCATTGATTACGTTCAACCTACAACTTGCCCGAAACGGGTATCGGCAAAGGCCAAATAAATAAGGATGCGCATGGAACACCGGCAAGCTTGACAATGAAACATTAGTGCATATGGAAAATGAGATAACGTCTCCTCCCTCCAGTAATGCCGAAGATATGGCCGCCAAACTCGTGGCAACGTTGACTGACGTATGCGACGCGACTATGCCGCGTAAAATAAAAGGCACACCAGTCTACTGGTGGAACGATGACATCAGAGACCTCAGAGCGGACTATCTCAGAGAAAGGAGACGAGCTCAGAGACCCAGAGGTCATGGTACTTAAGTACAACTGGTGAACGCGTTCAGAGAAACACGCAACGCGCTGAAGAAAAGCATCGCCAAAACCAAAACGTCTGCGTGCCAAACCTTCCTGATGGAGCTGTACAACAACCCGTTGGGCCCAGCCTACAAAGATGGTTCAAAAACGTCTGAAGAATCCAGGTGTACAGGCGCCAGTGCAATCGGCTTGCCTCGCAAATATAGTACACGAGCTCTTTCCGGCACAAGATACCCGCTGGCAGCCGATACCCCGGGCGACACGTAATAAATGATGTGGAAATCATCAGCGCGGGAGCATGTAATAGGCCGAATAAAGCCCCAGGGCAAGATGGGATCCCAGGCATGGTGGTTAAACACATTGCGCTGGCTAGGCCCCAATTATTTCGAACGACGTTCCAACAGTGCTTGGTGGAAGGCGTGTTTCCCGCTAGTTGGAAAAGACAGAGGCTAGTCCTAATACCAAAAGGGAAAGGGCATCCAACCAGAGCTAGCGCATATCGGCCACTATGTCTGCTGGACATAACGGGGAAGCTTCTAGAACGGATTATCTTCACTCGTATGAAAGCCTCCACAGAAGGTCCTAATGGGCTAGCGGACCAACAGCACGGCTTCCGCAAAGGCAAGAGCACTATGAATGCTCTGCGAGCTGTCTGCGACATCGGACGCAATGCCCTAGGAGAAAGTAGATGGCTAGGCGGTACAAAACAATAATACGCACTCGTTACCCTTGATGTTAAAAATGCGTTCAACACGGCGAAATAGACAACAACCCGTGGGGCCCAGCCTACAAAGATGGTTCAAAAACGTCTGAAGAATCCAGGTGTACAGGCGCCAATGCAATCGGCTTGCCTCGCAAATATAGTACACGAGCTCTTTCCGGCACAAGATACCCGCTGGCAGCCGACACCCCGGGCGACACGTAATAAATGATGTGGAAATCATCAGCGCGGGAGCATGTAATAGGCCGAATAAAGCCCCAGGGCAAGATGGGATCCCAGGCATGGTGGTTAAACACATTGCGCTGGCTAGGCCCCAATTATTTCGAACGACGTTCCAACAGTGCTTGGTGGAAGGCGTGTTTCCCGCTAGTTGGAAAAGACAGAGGCTAGTCCTAATACCAAAAGGGAAAGGGCATCCAACCAGGGCTAGCGCATATCGGCCACTATGTCTGCTGGACATAACGGGGAAGCTTCTAGAACGGATTATCTTCACTCGTATGAAAGCCTCCACAGAAGGTCCTAATGGGCTAGCGGACCAACAGTACGGCTTCCGCAAAGGCAAGAGCACTATGAATGCTCTGAGAGCTGTCTGCGACATCGGACGCAATGCCCTAGGAGAAAGTAGATGGCTAGGCGGTACAAAACAATAATACGCACTCGTTACCCTTGATGTTAAAAATGCGTTCAACACGGCGAAATAGACAACAACCCGTGGGGCCCAGCCTACAAAGATGGTTCAAAAACGTCTGAAGAATCCAGGTGTACAGGCGCCAATGCAATCGGCTTGCCTCGCAAATATAGTACACGAGCTCTTTCCGGCACAAGATACCCGCTGGCAGCCGATACCCCGGGCGACACGTAATAAATGATGTGGAAATCATCAGCGCGGGAGCATGTAATAGGCCGAATAAAGGCCCAGGGCAAGATGGGATCCCAGGCATGGTGGTTAAACACATTGCGCTGGCTAGGCCCCAATTATTTCGAACGACGTTCCAACAGTGCTTGGTGGAAGGCGTGTTTCCCGCTAGTTGGAAAATACAGAGGCTAGTCCTAATACCAAAAGGGAAAGGGCATCCAACCAGGGCTAGCGCATATCGGCCACTATGTCTGCTGGACATAACGGGGAAGCTTCTAGAACGGATTATCTTCACTCGTATGAAAGCCTCCACAGAAGGTCCTAATGGGCTAGCGGACCAACAGCACGGCTTCCGCAAAGGCAAGAGCACTATGAATGCTCTGAGAGCTGTCTGCGACATCGGACGCAATGCCTTAGGAGAAAGTAGATGGCTAGGCGGTACAAAACAATACTACGCAGTCGTTACCCTTGATGTTAAAAATGCGTTCAACACGCCGATATGGTCATGCATACTGCACGCCATGTATTGGATGGGTGTACCAGACTACATAAGGGCGACAGTCGGCAACTATTTCAGCGACCGCGTACTATGGTACGACACGGAGGACGGCCCAAAAACATATACAGGGACTGCTGGTGTTCCGCAAGGATCGGTGCTTGGCCCCAGCCTCTTGACCATTATGTGTAATAACATACTAAAATTAAACAAGTAAGAAGTCTGTAGTCGAGTGTACCCGACTACGAGAGCCCCTTTGCCTACATATACAGCCAGACACACACATACTCATACATACATACAGTTCTGCACGTACTTAGCCATTGCGCGCACCTTTTAGCCCCCCACGCTCTATAGCGCGGTACTTAATGATGTATAACTTCCGTGTTTATTGTTAAATTTTAACGAAATTCACAACGTAGATGAAGAATGGTCTACTCAATATGTGTGCGAAAAAGAAATTTGATCGGTTAAAAATTGTACCTTATAATCGATTTTGTCAAATTGCGGGGGTCAGGGGAGGAAATTCGAAAATCTAAAACAAACTTGTATAGTGTACGAACATAACAAATCTACGTTCCAAATTTCGTTGCTCTGGCTCTTCTTTTGCGCGCTCTACTATACCCAGGGGCCCATAACGCCACTTTTGACGATCTATAACTTCCGAGATTTTTGATCAATCTTACCCAGATTCACAACATCGATCAAGAATCGTCTAATTATGATGTGTACAAAAATAAATTTGATCGGTTGAAAATTGTGCTTAATAATCGTTTTTCGAATTGCGGTGGTCAGGGGAAGAAATTTAAAAATCAAAAACAAACTTGTATAGCGTACGAAAATAACAAATCTAGGTTCCAAATTTGGTTGCTCTTGCTTTTATAGTCTCTGAGAAACAGGCGTTCATACGGACGGACGGACGGACAGACGGACAGACAGACGTACAGGCCTAGATCGATTCAGCTAGTCGTCCTGATCAAGAATATATATACTTTATGGGGTCTCCGATAATTATTTCTATGTGTTACATACTTTTGGATTTTGCACATTTCCATTAGCTCCGCTTTGCTCTTTTTTACAAAAAGGCAAAGGGGCTAAAAAGTCCATAGGAGTGGAGCTGCACTGCTTCCCCGACGACGTGGCCATCACGGCAGGGGCAAATTCCCGAGCTACAAGAAAAATCCAATGCAGCTGCCAGGTCAGCCACCACCTGGCTGGAGGGAGCGGGCCTGATACTGGCCGCTCATAAAACCGAAGTTGTCCTACTAAGCAGCAGGAAAAAGGTGGAGTCAATGCGGATACAGGTCAGGGACGTGCACATCGACTCTGCACCTGCAGTTAAATACCTGGGGGTCATGCTAGACCACAGGCTCAACTGCCGCGAGCACGCACAGTATGCCAGCATGAAGGCGGCCAAACATCTTTGAAAATTGTGCTTAATAATCGTTTTTTAGCCCCTTTGCCTTTTTGTAAAAAAGAAGCAAAGCGAAGCTAATGGAAATGTGCAAAAGCCAAAAGTATATAACACATAGAAATAATCATCGGAGAACCCATAAAGTATATATTCTTGATCAGGACGAATAGCTGAATCGATCTAGCCCTGGCCGTCTGCCTGTCCGTCCGTCCGTCTTATCGTCCGTCTGTCCGATGTCCGATTGTTCGTCCGTCCGTATGAGCGCCTGTTTCTTAGAGACTATAAGAGCTAGGGCAACCAAATTTTTATTTTTAAAGGTCCTCCAAGGACCCCCGCAATTCGAATTATTTTTTGGCAAACATCATAGACAGACTATTCTTGATATATGTTGTGAATTTCGTTCAAATTTAACAATAAACACGGAAGTTGTACAACATTAAGTACCGCGCTATAGAGCATGGTGGGCTAAAAGGCGGACTCGATGGATAAGTACGTGCAGAACTGTGTGTACGTATGAGAATGTGTGTGTATGGGTGTATATGTAGGCAAAGGGGCTCTCGTAATTGGGTATACTCGACTACAGATTTCTTTCTTGTTTTTTATTCAATCTTAACAAAATTCACAATGTAGATAAATTTATTAATATTTATTTGTGCGAAAAAGAAATTTAATATGTTCAAAATTGTGCTTAATTTTCGTGTTTATCGTATTCCGGGGGTCCTTGGAGGAAATTTAAAAATATAAAATAATCTCGTATAGCATAAAAAAATTACAACTTTAGATCTAAAATTTGGTTGCTCTAGCTCTTATAGTCTCTAAGAAACAGGCGTTCAAACAGACAGAGGTCGGACGGATGGACATGGCTAGATCGACTCGTGTTGTTTTTCTGATCTATAATATATAATCGGAAAATGGACTAAAAATATTGAATTTTTCTCATCTAGGTTTCAAAGTTAAAAAATTTTAAATAAAATTATAAGGTATTGAACTCGCAATCACCTTTTATATATCCATTTATTATATTTTTGTTTTATAGAAGCTGGAATTCCACACGCATACGGGGACAGCATTGTTTCCTGCTCAATTTGCACTTAACTACGAATTTGTGGATACGGAACAGGGTGGCGAGCCTTGGCCGGGTAGGCGAGGAGAAGATCCGGTGCCGGCGCTGTGTTCGCGAGTTTTTCGAAAAAGAAAAGGTAACATTCAGGTGCCGCGGAATGTGTTTCTTTATGGCAGAGGTGGTGCCAAAAATATAACCTGCCTTTATCGTTTTGAAGCGGGTACTTCTGAGAGAGTTAGGCTTGTACTTCACAACGTTACATTTGGCGAAGGCAGCACATGCACGACGGACTCGGATCTACACACAGGAAGACCCCGTTGTAATCACCTGGATCCTGAAGGTCGCATTACTGAGCTCCGGCTGTATGATGTTCCCTTCCGAGATGTCAAAATACAGTTGGGATGTTTATGCGATAATTCTAGCGCTCTCTACAATAATGCACCGTTAAATTTTGTTTCAAATTCTCGCATTATGGAGCTAACATTTACCGTGACCAGACTAAATATATCGGAAGACTTTGCCGAAGTTTTTTTTTACGCTTCATATGAATTTAAACGGCAGCCTGACTGTCGCAAACAACTTAAACTTAAAGGCGCTGGTGGAGACGATGAGCTAAAATATCCACTGAAGTCGCAGGATGGTAGCTGCGAAGGCCTAGCTTGGTACATTGAATCGCAGTCACCAGAACGTTCCATATTTGTACAAACTTGGGGAGCATACCTGCCAGTCGATCCCACCTCAGAAGACGCCATGCGCTGTCACACCAAAAATCGTTTAATGGTGTATTCAGGCAGGCCACTGACTCCCATGCGTGTGGTTTGCCCAGCGCAGACCAGGCCAAGGCTAACATCTTTGCATATATTCTCTGAAGACTGGACCAACAGCCAACCAATTTTTATAAATAAGTAAGTAAATATAATATGAATTAGTATAAAAATTAAACCTACATTGCAATCACCATTTGCTTAAATATATTTTATACTTGGGATAAAAACTGTTCGGATCATTTTGAAAAATTTTAAAAACTTATATCTGATTTATATAACTGATTTTTAAACAAGTAAGAAATCTCTAGTCGAGTGTACCCGACTACGAGAGCCCGTTTGCCTTTAGCACCCCGCGCTCTATAACTAAATGTTAAATAACTACCATGTTTCTTATCCACTCTTAAATTAAACGTCATTAAAAGTGGCGTTATAGAACCCGGAGGGTTTGGTGGTACGCGCAAATAAGAGCTGGAACAACCAAATTTGGAATCCAAAATCGTGATGTTCGTACGCTATACGAGTATGTTTTAAATTTTTAATTTACATCCCCTAACCACCGCAATTCGAAAAAAAACGATTATTCAATCGGTCGAAAATTGTGCTTAATAATCGTTTTTTTCGATTTGCGGGGGTCAGGGGAGGAAATTCAAAAATCAAAAACAAACTCGTATAACCTACGAACATAACGAATCTACATTTCAAGTTTGGTTGCTCTAGCTCTTATAGTCTCTGAGAAACAGGCGTTCATACAGACGGACAGACGGACAGACAGATAGACGGACAGGGCTAGATGAACTCGTCTTGTCGTCCTGATTCAGAATATATATACTTTATGGGGTCTCCGATGATTATTTCTATGTGTTACATACTTTTGGATTTTGCATATTTCCAATAGCTCCGTTTTGCTTCTTTTTTACAAAAAGGCAAAGGGGCTAAAAAACGATTATTAAGTACAATTTTCAACCGATTGAATTTCTTTTTGGTAATGACAAATAGACCATTTTTGATCTATATTGTGATCAATCTTAATCAAAAAACTCGAAATTTATACATCGTTAAATGTGGTGTTAAGGAGCACGGTGATGTGCGGATTAAGTGGTGCGCGCAAAATAGGAGCTAGAGAAACCAAATTTGGAATCTAGATTCTTTATGTTCGTACGCTTTACGAGTTTGTTTAGATTTTTGAATTTCCTTCCCTGATTATTAAGCACTATTTTCAACCGATTGAATTTGTTTTTGGCATAGATAACAATTATTACCATATTGTTGTGAACCTCATTGAGATTGAACAAAAACATAAGTTATACAACATTAAATACAGCATTATGGATGTTGATTGTGGGCTACAAAGCTCGCGAAATGGCTAAATGTGCGTGTAGAACTGTTTGAGTATTTGTGCTTATGGCTCTGTCTGAAGGCAAAGGGACTCTCGTAGTCGGGTACACTCGACAACAGATTTGTTACTTGTTGTGACACAACATTATGAACTGCAGGCATTCCAATTCTTTCCAATCATTATTTTGTCTAGACACTAGTCGCTCTCGCTATCTGAAAAAATATTTTTATCATCTTCACTTTGAAGTCCTTTTATAGATAAAACACAAAAGCTACGCTTTATATGGTTAATTATTTAGCATTTTAATTATCCAGGAAATGACAAATACATTAATTTTCCCCTATTTATAGTATTGAAATTAAACTTAAATTTAACTCAGCACGGTTCTGCAAACAAGTATTATGTCTAATACAATAAAAATGTTTAAGATATATTGCTTTATATGAGCAAGTGATATTTTGCTCTAGTAAAACCCTTGTTCCACGCAAACTTGCCCCAAACTTATGTGGTGCATGGCGAACAGTCGCATGATACTATCAAAATAAAGCCACAGTCATATATACACACGTCAACATAAATATTTTCAGTTTTACTTTACTTGTTAGACTACATACTCAGACACTCACTTTTATGACTTGTAGGCCCGTAAGTTTGGTACTGGAGCCCATCCTGAAGGAACCTGGCGACATTGCCTTTACATGGCTTGAGATACATCGTACAAAAAATGCTCTCCTGCAACAGTTGGATATGCATTTGAATGCAAGCGTATCTACGGGAATGGGGGCATCTTCCGCTGGTGGAAATAGTGGGGTTGTGGGAGCTGGCGGTGCTGATGTGGCTGGTACCGGAAGCATTGGGCCTAGCGTAGCAGTTAACGAAACGCTCAATGAATTTGGTTTCTATCCTAAGGAGTCCGACTGCGAGTACAAATGCCCCGAAATTGATGCATGTATATCGGCAAGCCTTTGGTGCGATGGTGAGTATTAATATATATATTTATGGCTTATTTCTATCTAAATTAGCTACAATGACCAATATTATGGCTAGGTTTAAAACAAATAACTGGTTTTAGGGACCAAGCTTTATTCAATATACGAGATTAGGCGCTTACTGTTTTAGTTTACACTATTGAAAGATCCATATTCCGACGCCTTTGCGTAGGTTAAATATATTTAATTGTATTAGGTCGTTCACTAAGTAATTTTTTTCTTTTGGTGCAATTTAAGCATAAATTCTTTTATTGTGTAAAACAGTTTATAAAATTATATATTCTTCATTTTGATCCAATACCTTTTGCCATCGGGCAAGAGTTTGATTCCACGCTCATAAAATTTTTGATCCTTGCAGGCATAAAACTAGTTTTTGACGTCCTGATTTGAGGTGAAGTTTCTCCCATCCAAAAAAATTTTGCAGAGATCGGACAATTGATGAGTCATCAAACTTGTATGAGGTCTCGCATTATCCTGGTGGAACACAACACCTTTTCTGTTGATCAATTCTGGCCTCTTCTGTTTGAGTGCTTCACTCAATTTGTCCAGCTCACAATACACTGCAGAATTAATCGTGGTATCATTGGGCAAAAGCTCAAAATAAACGATTCGTTTGAAATCCCACCAATCAGACAACATAACCTTTTTTTTGGTGAATATCGGTCTTCGAAATTGTTTGAGCTGGTTCATCCTTCTTAGACCATGATCTTTTGCGCTTTACATTATTGTAAACAACCCACTTTTCGCCGCCAGTAACATTACGCTTTAAAAATGGATCATATCTGTGACGTTTTATAAGCAAATCACAGTTGTTAATGCGACGAAGCAAATTTCGTTCTGTAAGAACATAAGGAACCCATATGTCAAGCTTCGAAATGAATCCTAGACGTTTTACGACTTTATTTTATCCACATCGGCTTCAAGGGGCTTTCCTGGACGTGATCCATCCTCAAGGTCGAATTTGCCAAAACAAAATTTTGCAAACCAATTTTGACATTGGCGTTCGGTCAACACATCTTCGTACACATTACATAATTTTCGCCTTGCTTGAACTGCATTTTTACCCTTTCGATAGTAAAACAGTAAAATATGCCGGAAATGCTGTTTCCTATCTTCCATCTTCGACAAGGCACCCAACAAAAACTATTGCAACAAATTTAACAAACTTTTTTCCAAAACTGTCTTACTATATCAGCTGTTCAAATATACAACGGTAAAGCGGATAAGTGTGAAGTTGGCTGCGATAAAATTCAATAAAATCAGCTGTTGTCATCAAACGAAATTACTTAGTGAACGAACCAATAGTTGTCTGCTAATTTAATACCAGGGTGAAACCCACTAGTCTGTAATCAGACAAAATCATCTGACCAAGACACAAAGCTACTGCTGCAAATTGTTGCGGTCTATTCAACACCAAATCGCCAAAATATTTGTAGCCCCTTTTCTTCAAAAGTTAAAGGGGAGCTAATAGAAATGTGCAAAATCGAAAGACTGTAACAAGATATTTTTCAGGACGACTAGCTGAGTCGATCTAGCCGTGTCTGCCTGTCCGTCCGTTCGTCCGTCTGAGAGCTAGAGCGATCAAATTTGGAATCTATATATTCGCTATATTCGTACGCTATACGCGTTTGTTTTAAATTTTTTAATTTCCTCCCCTGGCTGACAAAATAATTAGACCATTTTCTATATATGTTTTGAAAATCGTTAAAATCTAAACCTTAAGAATCGCGATGTGGTGCTCGGTGGGGGGGGGGGGTTAAAAAGCGCGCAATAGCTCAAAGTGCTTATAGAAGTGTCTCTGTCTCGACTACAGATTTCTGACTTGTTTACAAAATTTTATTTGTGCCAACAAAACGGACAGGCTAAAGCTAAAGGAAAGATGGAAAAGAAGAGCAAGGCAAGTGAATAAGATATATATGTATATAGGATAAATTGCTCTTAGCTGCAATTATTTATGGGTAGTCAAGCGCGTCTGCAACTGTTACGCCGGAATAGAAACGCATTGAACTGGCTAAGCACCTAGCCTAGCTACTAACTTAATAGCCAATTAGATAACAAACCAGGGAGCACTCAAATAACACCGTCCGGCGAGTTTTCAATCTATTTCATAGTCAACTTAAGTCAATATTAAATACATATTTTATTTTAAGTCAATGATTTATGTGCTTTGCAGGTCATCACAATTGTCCTAGCGGATTTGATGAATCCGAGGAAGAGTGCGGTACTGCTCGAAAGCTGCTTGAGCTGCCTGGCGGCGTTTTTGCTGCATTGGGCTGCATTGCAGCCGCATTGACGGCTTGCCTGATATTCTGCATGTTTGGCCTAATGCGCAAGCGCAGAAAGTCACTTGTACTGAAAAGCGGTGGTTTCATAGGTAGTGCCAATGGCAATGGTAACATGCCCCCTACCTGCAATATTGGCACACTAACAAAAGATTTTAAAAAGGACACACTCTTTATTGATCCAGCGTCTTGACATCCGTTACAGCCGGTTGAGTACATACATGTGGATCGAGAAACCACTGTGTGATATGTCGCCGGCGACAGTTGCTTGTACAAGCAAATGAAACAGAGCATTGGTACCATTTCCTGGATTGAGCAGGATCATGAGAAACTTAAATACTAAAAGGACATTTTTATTGTAGATCCATCTCAAACTTTTAACAAATGTTATTAAGCTGCTGTTGATAAAATAATCAAGTGACTGGTAACGGATTTAGAATGAGGTAAACAGGGGAATAAAATGAACTAATGGTAAATTTTAATTTCTTAATTTTTCTAAATGCTTTGAGAGTAATTTAATTATTTTATTTTTTTTTTATTTATTGAAACGTGAATGTGTGTGTAGATTTAAGTAAAAGATATCGGAAAATAAATAATTATGTGTATAGGATTTACTTTTTACAAAAGTAGAGACATACTCTAATTAAGTTGTTTAGCACTGCGTTGCTAGTCCTGTATCTATGTGAGTAAATAATCATACAAAAAAAAATCTTCGAAAGATTTTCATTTAAATTATTTATTTTCTTTTATTTTAATTTAAATTAAATTGGAATAGTCAGGTCCTTTGATGAATGCATTTCCTTTAAACATCATTTAAAAATATATATTTACATATATATAATAATGATCTATAAAGGAACTAAAGTATTTGCATATTTTATACGTACCTCTTTTTTCGGAACTAATAAATTTGTGGAAATTCAAAAAGTAGTTTTCGATTTTTCACAAATCCATTAGTTCTGCTTTGCTCTTTTTTCAAAATGTAAAGGGGCTAAAAAGGTAACTGAATAAGAAATTTAAATTATAATGACAAATTTTTTTATCATCTTGCTGATAATATAAAAATAAATCATTTTTATATTAGCATTTAACGTTATCTTTTGATTATTTGCTATGTTTTTAAATGATTATTCATTAATATGGTTTTTATTTTATATATATATATATATATATATATATATATATATATATATATATATATATATACCCGTTAATAACTAATTGTCACTATGTACGTTACATTTGGTTTTTTTTATTTGTCAATTTGTTATTCAAAAAATCCCTATAATTTATATTTAGTCCCATTGCCTTATGAAAGCCTAAAAGGGAGCTAGTGAAAATGTTAACAATCAAAAGTATGTAACAGGCAGAAAAATCATCGGATACCCCTTTTGATCAGAACGACTAGCTGAGATGATCTAGCCATGTCCGTCTGTCTGTCCGTTTATATGAACACCTGTTTCTCAGACTCTATAAATAAATAAATATATATATATACCATTATTGATGTACGTTGTAAATCTCGTGAGGATTGAAGAAAATACACGGAAGTTATACAATATTAATTAAGTATCGAGATATAGAGCGAAGGAGGGCTAAGCTGTGTGTTTGCTATATGAGCTTTCGCAACTAAATTTGGTATCTAAAAACGATTATTAAGCACAATTTTCATATATTTGGCACACATAATAATTGGACCAATATTAATCTACGATGTGAGTTTCGTTAATATTGGATAAAAAAGACGGAAGTTATTCTCTATTACGTATTGCGTCAAGTTGACAGGTCCTGCCTTTGTCGTAACGACATGCCAACCCAGTGAATATTATTTAGAGCCCACAGATTACATCCCAGTAACAGTCGTAACTGGTACATAATTTAGATATAAGATTCGTACTACTTTTTGTTAGACTCAAAATGAGTAGATCCAAAAAAAAAATAAAGCAAAGAAAATAAAAAAAAAAAAGTATTGCGTTATAGAGCACGGGGGGCTACAATGCGCGCGCAATCGCTTAAAGTACTTGTAGAACTGTGTGTATGCATGTGCGCGTATGTGTGTGAAAGTCTGTGTCTGTAGGCAAATGGACTCTCATAGTCGGGTACACTCGACTACAGATTTATTACTTGTTTTTTTTTAGTATTTTTTTGCAGAATATGATATTATTATTGAAACAATTCATCAATTCGGCAAAGGGATATCCAGTCTTTCTGAAAATTTTAAGAATATCTCTCTCAATATAGTCAAGGACTTATTTTGACCATTATTCAATTATATTTTGATTATTTTTAATATAGTAATCATAGAAATTAATAAAAAATATGCTAAAAAGTAAAAATATGAAAAAGTCACTACGTTTTTTTTTATTATTCCAAGGCAAAATAAAACCTGACGCAATCGCTGCCAAAATGTACACAAAAGTAACAGTAATAAAGTACCAATATGAGACATTAGTATACAGTGTGCTTTAGCCTTAAAATTTGGCCAAAATTATAAAATATTGCGATTGTTTGCATATATGCATATGTCTAGCCTATAAATTTTTTTACAAGTGTAAATTAGGTAAATTAAATATAATATGACATTATGTCATTAATTTAATCCCTTAACATTTTAAGCACACCAAGCATGCAGTATAATATTATCAAACATATAAGAAATTAGTTTAATTTAAGGTGGAAATGCAAAAATATTTTAAGCACACCAAGCACGAAGTATAATATTATCAAACATATAAAAAATTAGTTTAATTTAAGGAGGAAACGCAGAAAGATCATAAATTACAATTTAATTGTATAAATCAAAATAATATATTTATATATATATATATATATATATAAAAAAGACATAAACTTTAAAAATGCCAAAGTAAATGCTCTCTGACATTACGATTAAGAACTTTGAACTATGAATTAAAAAAATTATAAATTTATACATAAAAAGACGGAAAATAAAAGGAAGAAAAGAAAACGAAAAAAAACAACATTTCAATTGGGCAAGTTTAAATCTCGACAGTGTTGTGATACAATGCATGCACTGAACTTATTTGATTATAGTATAAACAAAGGTACTAAGGCACTTAATAATGTTAAACTGAGTACTAATACGTTATTGCAAGTATGTTTAGTCTTAAAGAAAAGCCACCACGTGGTTTATTTATTTATTATTTTTTTTATGTACATCGCACATTCATACACATTTACACATAATAAGAAGTCACACAACTTAGTAGCTAAATTGTTATAAATTAAATAAATTTATTATTTATAAGGAGCTAATAGCCAAACATTAAAACAAAAAATGTTTAAACTATTATCAAAGAAAACTATTATAAAAAATTATTACAATTTATATTATCTTTTAAAAATGTTCAGTATGTTTTTGCATTATTTTTTTTTTTTTTTTTGTACACTAAATAAAAAAAAGATATTTCACCCTTTATAGCGCAGTGTTGCAGATCTGCAACACACCGTTTAGAAGCCATTATCTTTCAGTGTATATTGGCAAATTTTGAAAAAAAAATTTATTGCTGTTTAGAAATAATCATTTTATTTAAAAAAATTCTGGTTACTCTTAATTATACCAAAAAAAAACACAAAAATACTTATTTTTCTAAATTGTAAACACTTTAATTTTTGTGCAGTTTCTTTTTATAAAAAAAAGTATTAAAAATAAGTTGTTTAATTGAAACTATTGGAAATTATTAACAGGTATATATTTTATTTTTTATATATTGTCGAATTTTGGTAATTGGTGTATTAAAACTCGAGAAAATGAGCAATTTAACTGTGTTGCAGATCTGCCACAAAGGAGCTATTGACATAAAAAATTTTAATATAATATATTTAAATTTGTGCTTGGGCCTACGTATTGAGGTGTTTTTCCATGTTTTATGTTTGTATAATTTTTATTAGAACAAACAAGTATATTTGTCCACTTCAATTCAAGAAAAATGTCTAGAAAATGGTTGTGTTCACAACAAATTACTGGGCTCGAAAGCGAAGATGATATGGATATTTTTACTTATAGCGAGAGCAAATACTGTCTACACATATTTGAAATAAGTAGCATAGATGATAGTGAGTCGGAAGATTTCGTTGAATCTCCAATCCCGAATCAATCCGGCAAAATCTATCAAAAGTCAAGACTTCTGTGGAGACAGAGAAATTTTGTTTCCAATGAGCTGCAAATGCATTTTTATGGAAATACTGCATTACCTTTTGAAATAATGGCGCTTGAGCTGCCCATGGAATACTTTTTCTCTTTATTTCCTAATTCCTTCTTTGAGGAAATAAGATATGAAACAAATCTTTATGTACATCAACAAAATATAAATTCTATTTCCAATATCTCGTCTTTGGAAATGCGTCAATTTGTGGGCATGATACTGTTTATGTTTATTTGACGCTTACCAAATGTACGCAAATACTGGTCCTAAGCTGTTGGAATGCCTGCAGTGTATAATAAAATGCTACAAAAACGGTTCGAGGAAATAAAAAATCAAATTTATTTTAACAATATTGAAAATATTGTACCTTCCACCAATCCTGGACATGGCCGTCTTATTAAATAAAAATATATAAATTAAACAATTAAACATATGTTGCACTTCGTATGCTATATATATTTGACAGTTCAAAATATTTTTTCCTGTTAAGCACTTTTGTTGCACATATGCAACACACAGTTTTTCTTGAAAAAAAAAACCATGGAAGAACCGAAATCAAAAAAAAAAAAAAATAAGAGTAGTTGTATTTTTTATTTTCAATTTTACGTCAAATAAAAAAAAATTTTAAAACCGGAGTTGTTGCGCTTTAAAGGGTTAAGATAATCTTTAATAAATGTTAATTTTATAAAGTAAAAGTAAGTACTTTTTAAAATCGACCCGCAATAATGTTATTTAGATTTTATTTATAAGTATATTTTATTTATATCTATTTCTATTAAAACTTCAGCAAAATTAGACAATTATAATATTTCAAAATAGCGTAAATACAGGAAAAAATTCCTAATCGATGTGAAAACAGTATAAACAAATAAATGTTTGTAAGATTAGAAAACATACATAAAATATTATATGTGTATAGAGTAATTTTTGCAATTGTATGCAGCTTTAGAAATTAAGACATTAGTCCTACGGTTACACATAACAATAATTTTTTTTGTAGTTTTCCAGTAGAATGCATCATTGAAGTGAGAAAACCATTTAAATATATATAAGACATATGTACTTTATATTTAATGCACTTAATGCTAAAAGATAGGACCTATTAAAATATATAATTGACCCGGTAATAAAAGGAAATTTAATAATTTAATAAATAATAGTAATATAGTAAGCGTAATTAAATAAAAGCGATGACCCATTAAAAACTTTTATAAACTATCAACTATAAGAAAAATCAAAAAAAAAACACAAAAGATAAATATAATATTTTGTAAAAACGCGTACAAAAAAACACAAAATTCAGTCTACTAAAAATAAAAATCCAAGACATATATTATTTTCTCCAAGGTAAATAATATCAAATTAATTTAAATAAATAGGAATAGAAAATGTAGATATACTTAAGAAAGAAGAGAAAACACAAGAAAAAATCAATAAATACACCCAAATTGAAAAATAAGTCTTAAAAAATTGATCTTCATTTTAAAATAAATTTAGGATAACAGCTCCTTAACAACCATATTTAAATTAACTAAATAATTTAAAAAGCATTGTAAATTCTGAATATGATTGTGCAGAAGTTGTGTACTAAATTTATTTGCATCTCGCCTAGATGCAAAAATTTTAAGTACTAAGTATTTAAAATAAGCAATACTTTAAAATATTTTCATTGTGCACAAATAAAGAACAGGCACAACGAAAATTATAACATCCAACATGTCGCTTACATCTTTTATTGGTCTAGACTTTATTTGTCTGATATTTCATTGGGTTTTCCATCAACATTGTATGTAGGGTCCTCTTTACCATGGAAAAAATATAATTTTTTTGAATTTAAATTTAAATTTGTTTTCAAAATTTTATAAAGATATAAAAAGTTATTTTATTGTTAAGTAAATTAACAAAAAATCAACCTTGTCCTTGTCTTTATTTTGTTTTTGTAAACAAATCTGATTGTCGATTGATCTAAAATACAAAAGTCATTTAATAATAAAGTCTTATCAGATCAAAAGAGTGTAATTGACTTGAAAATTTATGAAAATAAACTGGTAAAGTTTTTATAAAAACACTAAATTAACTCAATAATTTTTCAATGTTAATTGGGATGTTTTACTTTAAAGGATAAAATATAATTGCTGGACCGTATTAAATCCGTCATATAATAATTTATATTTTCTTTATCAGTTTTATAATCAATCAATCAATCGGTATTAAAATCGCCAAGTTGTTAATCGAATTTCCAAAAAAAATTAATAAATAAGAAGAATAAGATTGAATTTAAAATCTTTCGATTTTAACATAAATGCAAAAAATTAAAAATGCAGACTTATCCAAATTGCAATGAGCTCCAATTAAAAGCAAACAAGATTTCACCAAATTATTTGAAGACTTCTTTATTATATGGTTGGTTATAGATTTTATTAGTGCGGTGAATAGCAATCATTACAAGAAAAACAGCTTTAAAATGTACACAAATCCACACACGCACACACAAATACACGTACGTACACGATGATGTAGAATATCAACAACAACAACATAGAAATAAAATTGTGTGCCAACTAAGTTAAGAGCTTATTCCATACCGAAAGCATGAAACGTGTAAGAAAGTGTTACCGCGCAATGCATTGCGTGTAATTTATTTGAAAAAAACAGAAAAAATAAGAAACAATAAAAAGAAACACAAAAAGCACAAGCGCCGCTGTAAAATTATAAGTAAATACAGCAGTTGTGTAAATAGTCTAACTGCGGGTATAGTCGTTGCATATAGAAGAACGACAAAACCAAAAAAAAAATTGTAAATTATTTGTTCAAAAAATTTAATTTAAATTTTATGATATATGAAATACATAGATTCATGCCTACATATAAACAGGTCATAATTTGTTAAAGAAAATTTGAGATAAATGCCGCACTGAATCAAATTGTTTAAAGGAGTATTTAAAAAAAAAATTCAAAAACAAAAAAAAAAAGAATTACACAATAATTTTAAAAGTACTAGATATTGTGTGTCTTATTATTTATTATCGCAAAAGTTCACATTGAGATTTTTTTGCCTACCAACTAATATGAACAAGAGATTTTTTTCTAAGTTCGTAAAGTACCCTCAATTTTTAGCCCCTTTGCCTTTTTTGTAAAAAAAGAGCAAAGCGGAGCTATTAGAAATATGCAAAATCCAAAAGTATGTAACACATAGAAATATTCATCGGAGACCCCATAAAGTATATATATTCTGAATCAGGACGACAAGACGAGTTCATCTAGCCCTGTCCGTCTGTCTGCCCGTCCGTCCGTCCGTCCGTATGAACGCCTGTTTCTCAGAGACTATAAGAGCTAGAGCAATCAAACTTGAAATCTAGATTCGTTATGTTCGTACGCTGTACAAGCTTGTTTTTTATTTTTCAATTTCCTCCCCTGCCCCCGCAATTCGAAAAAATCGATTATTAAGCACATTTTTCCACCGATCAAATTTATTTTTAGCACACATCATAACAAGACCGCTCTTGATCGATGTTGTGAATCTGGGTAAGATTGATCAAAAATCTCGGAAGTTATAGATCAGCAAAAGTGGTGTTATTGGCCCCGGGGGGGTATTGTAGTGCGCGCAAAATAAGACCTAGAGCAACGAAATTTGGAACGTATATTTGTTATGTTTGTACGCTATACGAGTTTGTTTTAGATTTTTCAATTTCCTTCCCTGACCCCCGCAATTTGAAAAAATCGATTTTCAGATACAATTTTTAACCGATCAAATTTCTTTTACGCACACATCATAATTAGACCGTTCTTCATCTAAGTTGTGAATTTCGTTAAAATTGAACAATAAACACGGAAGTTATACAACATTAAGTACCGCGATATAGAACGTGGGGGGCTAAAAGGTGCGCGCAATGGCTAAGTACGTGCAGAACTGTGTGTATGTATGAGTATGTGTGTGTATGGCTGTATATGTAGGCAAAGGGGCTCTCGTAGTCGGGCACACTCGACTACAGACTTCTTACTTGTTTTAAATTAGGAAAATAATCATCAAACACGAGAATTATCAGTGATTGCTCTTGTTGTGGACGTTCTGAAGTATTAATCGACTCTTGCGACGCTAAGTAGTAATTCATTGCAACCGGGTTAATCGACTTTGATTACCAACTCTGAACAGTTTAACAAAAATAAAAAATAAAAAAATTCGCTTCAGTTTTGTACAACATAAATGTAAAGTAAGTATATAAAATATCTGGTTTAGTCCTTGTGAAGATCTCTTTAAATATATATAATTATTATTAGGTATGCAATTATTAAGGGCGTTGCCGTTCACAGTTTCGGTAAAATCAAACTTTTTAACTTTGTTAACACTAAGCGTAAAACATCTACTTTACCCAACTCTGTTAGTTATGAAAGCATGACAGCACACTCTGATCAGGCGGCAGCCGATTTATTTGCAGATTTCTTTCAATTTACATATTCACTTATTGGTTCGACTCGTGATAGTTATTATCCGTATAGGCTTAATATCTCTAGCTGCATTTTAAATCCCGTTATCCTCGAAATTTCGCTACTAGGTGAACTTAATATGGTTTTGTGAAATCACAATCTACAACCAATAATTTACTTGAATTTAGTTCATCTATTATCAAAGGATTTCAGAATAAAATGCAGACTGATGTTATTTACACGGATTTTAGTAAGGCGTTTGACACCATAAATCACACTCTCTTAATTAATAAGTTAAGTTTAATGGGATTTTCTCAAGACCTTCTCAACTGGATCGACGATTACCTTCGATCGCGAATACAACGTGCTATTTTTAAATGATCTTTGTCCGTTTATGTTTCATCTGGAGTCCGTTACTTTTTAATATTTTAAGCCCCTTTGCAATAAAAAAGAGCAAAACGGAGCTAATGGAAATGTGCAAAATCCCAAAGTATGATACAGATATAAATAATCATCGGAGACACCATAAAGTATATACGAGTTTGTTTTAGATTTTTAAATTTCCTCCCTGACCCTCACTATTCGAAAAAAAAAAAATCGATTGTTAAGCACAATTTTCAAGCGATCAAATTTATTTTTGGCACACATCATAATTAGACCATTCTTAAGCTATGTTGTGAATTTGGGCAAGATTGATCAAAAAACTCGAAACTTATACATCATAAAGTACCGAGATATAGAGCGAGGGGGGACTAAGCTGCGTGTTTGTTATAAAAGCTAGCGCAACCAAATTTTAAATCTAGATTCCTTACTTTTGTCCGATATACGAGATTGTTTTAGATTTTCTAATTTTCTACCCTGACCCCCGCAATTCAAAAAAATCGATTATTTCGCACAATTTTTGTCCGTTCAAATATCTTTTTGGTACACGTTATAATTGAAGCATTCTTGATCTACGTTGTGAATTTCCTTAATATTAAAAAAAACAAGTAAGAAATCTGTAGTCGAGTGTGCCCGACTACGAGAGCCCCTTTGTCTATATATACAGCCATAAAACACATACGCACACATACACACAGTTGTACACGTACTTAGCCATTGCGCGCGGCTTTTAGCCTTCCGTGCTTTATAGCGAGATACTTATTGTTGTATAACTTCCGTGTTTATTGTTCAATCTTAACGAAATTCACAACGTAGATCGAGAATGGTTCAAAAAGAAATTTGATCGGTTGAAAATTGTGCTTAATAATCGTTTTTTTTGTATTGCGGTGGTAAGAGAGGATATTCAAACATCTAAAACAAACTTTTATAGCGTACGAACATAACGAATCTAGACACCACTTAACTTAACCCCTAACGATCCATAAATCCACTTTTAATGATGTATAATTTCCGAGTTTTTTGTTCAATCTTAACGAGATTCACAACGTAGATCAAAAATGTTCTAATTATGATTGTTGATTTATTTTGGGCACACATATTAAATAGACTATTCTTGATCAATGTTGTACATCTGGGTAGGATTGATGAAAAAGCTCGAAAGTTATTCATCATGCCTAATGTTA